>JAIPRK010000387.1:83199-221377 GCA_025469195.1 Chaitophorus viminalis | reverse complement strand
TGTAATAAAATATACTATATAGTGTGTAGACTGTAGTAATATTAATAAAGAGCGTTGAATACCTTTTTAACTACTCTGTGGTAATTGAATCCACGCTTTAATATACTATATTTTAAATGTTATTATTTTTGGTCAAATAACTAAAAGTTAGAAAGTTGCACTACTCTCGATTTTGGGTAGAAAATTATTTGTAAATGTTTTAAAGATGGCTTAGTTTATGTATTTGAGTATATGCCCCTTCTATTTTTTAAAAACTTTCTGGTAGGGCCCACACCACAATTGAGCTAAGGGGCCTACAAATTTTAAATCCGGCCCTGATAATACCTGTTAATTATAATGTATTTAAGTATTTAGTACTTATATACTATTTAACTTTTTACCATATTTCCGGCTACTGCATAGAATAGAATTCTAGAAAATTGCCTTCTTTTGGAAATTATTATATACAGGTGTGGTGTCTTCTTAAGCTTAAGGGGATTGTAAGCCATGATCTTCTGTCTCTCTCTATCACACGTGCAACATAGGAATTTAGATGTTTTCTATTTCCAACGTACCGATTAATCAATTAATGCGATAACAATTTTGAAATTTGATATAAACTCATCATTAAGTCTTCATTAGATTGGCTTTCTCACTTTTTTATTTTATCCCTCAAAATTTCACAAAATAGAATCAAACAAATTGAAAACATAAAAATCAACAAAAGTTTTATTTTTACAAAAGTTAATTTTTATTTATGTTAAGTTCAAAATTATTAAAATGTGAGAATGTTAATCCAAAGTAGACTTTACGATGAATTCATATCGGTTTACAAAATTTTTATCACATTAATTGTTAATTATAAATTTTATTATAAATTGATCGATCAGTACGTTGGAAATATAAGAACGTCTAAATTCCTATGTTGCACGTGTGATAGACAGAAACATATAAAATTATGGCTTACAACCCTCTAATATATCTTAATATATTTCTGGTTAAATTGATTATTCTTGGCGCATATAAAACTCGCACAGCCACACAGGACATGTAATAGGTACAAAAGTCAATATCGTGTATATCATCGAATTTAATATCGATAAAACACATGGTTTTGTGCTTTCGTGCAAACTGTGCACCTCATGTTCCATTACAATATAATATAGGTACCTATAGGTAGAGACAGATTTACACGATTGCCACCCCTAGGCAAATTTTATTTTGCTGCCTCATTAAGCTTATCAATAAGGAAACGTATTTTTAAATATTTATTTAACATAACTAAAACAAAAATAAGACTGATAGTGATACTAAACAATAATAATTGGTTATGTTTATAAACTGTTCTGATTAAGAAAATAGTATACTTACCAATAGTCGTGCGATCGATTATTTTTACGAGTTTTCCGACAGCCGGACGATAATTGACTTGGACTTTATGTATTATAAATAAGAAATGTTAATTATATTAACAAAAATGTGTTATGTTTCAATATTTAACATTTTTATTTGCCATCCTTCAGAGTCAGCTCACCCTATAATTTAAAATCTAAAAAATCTAGTATTTTCAAAAAAATATTGGCTTAAAATTGTCTTCCTAGGCAACTGCCTACTTTACCTAACGCTAAATCTGCCACTGTAAGTAAGTATAATATTTTGTTAGATATCCGTACGAAATTATTTAAAATTTCATTTTTCGGAGAACAGGTAACTTATTCCCAAACATGTAATGTTTCTGATCTTTACTCAATGTTTAAAACCAGGACGTGTACCTATTTTGTATTTAGTGATACTTTGTCATCATACATATTACACGTAGGACATTAAAATGGTCAACAAATCACCTACGTTCCTATACATCGCATTATTATTATTATTATTATTATTATAGAAAAACACTAAAGTACCTACTCGGGCCTACTTCCGTTCGGAGTGAAATGTAAAATCAACCGCGATAAAAATCCGGGGAAATGTCCAGATAAATACGAGCTCGGTTCGGCGTGAATTAAAATCCGACCCGCCCGTAAGTGCATTACCTACGCGGGCGCATATTATAATAATACGTACATGATACATAGGTATAATAATCATAATATTATAATATACCGCGACGTGCGCGGACAGCGATAAACTAATTTCCGAAAAAGGACCTAATAGTTGGTACCTACCTACGAATTATTATAATGTGCATTGTGCGCGCAAACAGTTTGGAAAGCCACCGCGGACTCGCATAAATGTCTCGGATGGGGAATGAACCGGATAAGCGGAAACGGGGCGGTAATAATTTCTGGGGAACTTTTGTACAGCCCTTTATGCACGCGAAAAGTGTCCACCGCGCGACCGTGATGACAGATCGTAATGTATGTTATTTTATTATACAATTATTATATTATGTACGTACCTATACCCTGGCGCTATGTGTAGACTTTACACGATCTCGTGAAATTACGCTGTTCATTTTTATCTTCGCTTTTTGATTTTTTTTTTTTTTTATTCACACCCTTTTTTCATCTTCCCGTTTTCTGACGACACTATTGAAATTTTTTATCACAGAATTGTTTCAAATACTAAACCCCGATACCGAGTGTCACCGTATCACTTGATTTTTCATTTTTTGATCTGAGGGGTGTATTTTATTTAAGGTAGGTAACGATTTTTAATAATTTTAAGGTTTTTATTTTTTTCACCAAGTTGTTCCAAATACTTTTCCGAGTCATCTATTATTTCCAATTTTATTGTTACTTAAAAAATGCAAATCCTGTTGACTGTTATGTTTAAAAAGCAACGATTTCATTCGCCATTTCAGCAACTTTAGTTTAATCCGTTTTCATGTTTGAAATATACCTTTAATGTCTGTTGTTTGCACGAAATGTGCATGCACATATTATAATAGAAGACTCTGTGAAAAATATGATGGAACAACATAATATTAAAGCTAGAATTTTGAATTGAAAATTCAAGAAGATGTAGGTACTATTGCCACGGATTCCAACACATCTGATAAAACAAATATTCAGTTTTTCCCGTAATAACTGCTTTTATAAAACCTATATCAGAAATCGTAATTAAAACAATTCACTTACCTGCGTTGTCACTTGTAAGTTAGTAACAATAACATCGCACACATTTTCACGTAGTTGGTACCTACCTAATTCAGTGAACTTCAGACGTAGGCGTTTGCCGGAAGTCTGATCCTGCCCAGAAAAAGAATCCGTAGGTACGCGTAGACACAAACAGGGTATATAACTCGGGGAAATCATTTAAATTAAGCCCTCCCCCCTTTCTGATCTAACAATATATTAGGTACCTCTACCTCTATTAGCAGTAGCAAATTATTTTACCAAAGAATTCATTGTGTTGTAGTTCTGATATTTTGAATGCCTACGTAAATACGTAATTTATTTAGAAAACAAAAATTGTGTATTTAGGTATTCAATTTTGAAAATCAGAATTAAATTTTAATAACTTTAAATACATTATGCAATAATATTCAATACATTTTACATTGGAAAAATTGTACAGCCCAAGCGCCTTTAGCAGTGGTGCACATTCCATGGCATGTATCATGGTGTCGTAGTCGCGACCCCTTCTGATTGGGGTGGATGGTTAAATATTGTTCACAAAAATTGTTTTAAATACAGTTTTAAGTTAAAAAGACAGAACTAAGAATACAGGAACAGTCCGATTTCCATGACTTATACCAGTAAGTACGTAATACCATTGATCAATGTGTTAACAAACTATATAAGTATGATACATTTTGAGAGGTGGAATTGAATTCGCGACACGTTTTAAAAATACTACGTGCGCCACTGGCCTCTTGATTTACGGTCATGAGTTCCTACAGTACTCGTAATATCGCGATCGAGAAAGCTCCCGCACTTTCCTCCTCAACGAGACTGGTTTTATTTTATATTATATTTTTTTTTTTTTTATGACATGGCACTCCACACGAAATCCTCTTGACAAAATCGCCGTGGCCACTGCTCTCGCGCGCGCGACAGTTCCTACACATCATCGTATTTAAATATGTTAAACGCCCGATTCACGGAGAGGATAACATTTTCAAACAACCCTTTCACGGGCAGCGTGACAGGACACGGAATTACCGGGTGACAAAACGATAAAAAGATCACGTATGGGTACGAGCAAGGTTTTCAACCCCTCTCTTGTCCTTTGTTCACCGCTTTAATCCCTCATACAGATCGACCACCCTCGCGTTATACACACATAATAATATACGCTTTACAATTTCCCCCACTGTTATGCACGGTGTTTGACGATACACTATTGGATATGTTTTGGAACATTAAAATCTCGCACAATTTCAGTAGTAGGTAAAACTCATTTGCCCTTGGTGTCAAAAAGAAAATATTTTGGAACTTTGCGTACACATTTTGATAGCTTTGGCATAATATTCTGAACTCCGTTTTATGATATAATAATGCGTTTAATTATTACTGGTTTATTGCAGTGTATAGATTTAGTCATGTCAGGGCCATTAAAGTTTAAATTAAATTTATGATATATTTTAATTAAGAAAAAGTTTCGAAGATGCTACTTTAATGAATAATAAGTGTAGGTAAGCGGTGTCAAGACAACCAACGACAACAGTACACACACCCTGAGGTAGTAAGTACCAATATGAAAACACATAACTATATTAGTTGTCAATTTTTTTCCCTAACTAAAATTAATATTTTTGTACCGTAAAAATATAAAATAATAATAAAGCCGGATGGTTGTTTATGGAATACGCTTTATTAATAATGCATTTTACATTATAAGGATGGTTAACAATTCATAAAGACGTAACTTATACCAGAAGCAGCAACAACAACAGCAGCAGCAGGAACAATTCAATAGAATTGGATTTGCCTGGAAACAAAAATATATACAATGTTAGTAGTTAAATACATTTTACTATAACAAATAATAATTTAAATATGTATTGTTGCAAGGCAACAACTGCAACATCAACTTCACAAATTAAGTTTTCTCTAAATAATTGTATTAAAAAAGCAAAGAACAAAATTAATTGTGTTTGAAAAATAATAGTAAGACAATCTCTAAGCACAGAAATTCTAATCACACCATCAAGTTAATTAGACTTAAAACAACAAAAACTTTCTATCATATTTCTATATCAAATGGATTCTTAAAAACAATTTGTATGCATTAATATTCAGCAGCCAATTAAATAATCCCAACTCTTTGTTAAGAATTAATATAATTGTTTTTCAATAATAGATGTGGAGCATATAAAAGCAATAAGAATGATTATTGATTTACTTTTTTCCCATACTAACAAGGTAGCTCAGATGTTTATTCTAATCTCTAATGGTAACACAACATTCTATATACCTGTATAATATATTTATATGTATGCATTTATATAAATATTAGAAATTAAAATCAGGAGTCTAATGTACAATGTATGTTTAAATTACTTTTATCTTTCGATAACACAATATAATTTAAAAAGAAACGGGTGGGCCTCGCTTTGCTGTACAGTTGGGGGTGGAGTGTACCTCGTTTATAGGATAGGTCATTATTACAATGAATTTGTTAAATTTGAATGCAATGAAAGATATCATTGTATACCAATAACGATTCTGAACGGAGTTAATATGTTTGTCTAAAATGTGTATATAATAATATAGTATTTTATATTTAAATTGAATTATGAAGCAATTTCGTAAAAATTTAAATTTAAAACAGTCATAAAATTTTTCTTCTTAAGTCTGGTAGAAATTTTTTTATATATTTTTGAAGGTAAGCTTATGGACAACCTAGTGTTAAAATTTTGAATCGTAAGTATAAACAGAATTTTTTTTATGAATTTCCAACTACAACATAACTTGCAAATTATCGCGATTTTAACATATTTTATACAAATTTGAACTTTATAAACTTATAAAAAAAATTTGAGTGAAACCATATCCGATATTTTTTAGTTACAATTAGTATTACTTATATTTAATCCATTAATTCATTTTCAAGAGTTTTTGGACAGCCAAAATTGTTTTATAGATATTTAAAAAAAAAAAACTTACAAAAATCGAAAATTTAAATTGTCTATAAATAAGTCAAAATACTTTGAAAACTTATCCATGTATAGAGAACACCAATATAAAGATTTGGTAAAAATTTCAAGTTGTTACGGTTTTTCTTTTTTGAATTAGAGCAAATTTCAAAAACCGATATTATTTGTCAGTCTAAAATTTTTATACTATATTATATTTTACATGTCATTTTATGTTAATATTCGCTGTTCAAACGCTTATAAAAAAAAATTGTGCATATGGATTTTAATGATTTTTGAATGACAATAAAAACTACTTGTGTGGAATATTCTATTAAATTTTCAAGTATTTTATATTAGTCAATTTTTTTTTATCACCGATTATAAAAAAAAAAATGTAAAAAATTTGAATTTTTTAAATGCCTATAAGTGGCTTAAAAATCAATATAATATTTTGAAAAAAAAAAATATGACATAAAGGAAATACCTATCTTAACAACTGGTGAAAATTTCAAGTTTCTGTGACTTATACTTTTTGAATGATAACAAATATTTAAAATCGTTTGACCATAAATCGCTATTTTATGCAATTTCGTAAAAATTTAAATTTCAAACGGTCATAAATTTTTTTCCTTTTGGTCCAGTAGAAATTTTTTTTATATATTTTTGAAGATTAGCTTATGGACAAACTAATGTTGAAATTTTGAACCTTAAGTATAAATAGAAAAAATTTTATGAATTTTTATCTACAAAATAACTTGCAAATTATCGTGATTTTGACACATTTTATACCAATTTGAACTTTATGGGCTTATAAAAAAAATTTGAGTGAAACGATCTCCCATGTTTTCTAGGAAAGATAAGTTAAGCTTATTATAAACCTTGTATTAAATTTTTGAGAGTTTTCGGTCAGTCAATTAAATTTTATAGGTGTTTAAAAAAAAAAAATTTACAAAAATCGAAAATTTAAACTGTCTATAAATAAGTCAAAATACTTTGAAAACTTAACCATGAATAGACAACACCAATATAAAAATTTGGTAAAAACTTCAAGTTGTTGTGGTTTTTCGTTTTAGAGTTAGAGCATTTTAAATAAAATTTAGTTTGTAAAAACGTGATTTTGCGTAAAATTTCCTGTTTTTTTGTAATTTTTTTAATGTTTTTTTCGATTATTGCAAAAAGTATTAAAAAAGTTGGATTTTTAACTTGCCCAAGTACCATCTACATTCACTTTCCTTTCAGAAAAGTTGCTATATAAGCAAATCGAAGCATTATTACTGCAAAAAAAGTTGTCGTCAGACACAAAAAAAATAACACACATCATTGTAAAATCAATAGATTCCATCACTCCGTTCAGAATCTAAAAAGTAATTTTAGTATTTCACTATTTTCAGGGACATCCTTAAGATTTTTTATCAAGAGGATATGAAAATACATTAAAAAGTGAGCTATAAGGCTAAGCCCCAAACATTCCTTTTCTTTTATCAAAACAATATACATTAAATTACAACATATAATATTATTTATTAAAATACTTAATTTACAAAATAATATCAACTATCCTCCACTTTTGAGCTAATACATCAAGAACTTCAAGATTAATTGAGACTTCACTATGGACAGCCAACAATGAACATCTGTGTCAACTTTGATCCTACAGATAACTGAAAAAGCTCATAAGAACTGCCGCCTTGCAATTTCAAATGGGATGGACATATTATTATTGAAATATATACATAAATCTAGCATACTATAAAATAAAAACAGCAATAAGCCGATAATGATATATCAATCAGTAACTATGATCTGCAATTTGTATACAGATTGTTTAGGTTGAATTAAAAACATTAAAAATTGGTCAGAATAATATTGATTAGGTATTTGATTTTTAGTTATCAACAAATATTAAATAAACATGAAAATCCATGGTATCTATAAAAAAGTCCATAGAGGATGTCTTCTTTCCCATTCCAGATTACTCATGCGACCTTTACCATATATATATTATTTGAAAGTAATTAAGTATACATTGATACAAAACAATTGATTTGATTATTCAACGGATACACAATAGGCACTAGATTGTTATTTATATACAAGTCTAAATTGTAATAATATGTATATACTGTCTATTATACTATACAAGTTGGATTGCCAGATGCTGGGTTAAAACATTAATACATAATTGGAGTACATTTGATAATGTTTCGGCTACGTAATACTATTGAAATAGTATTATAATAATATAAAGAAAATAATTTTCAACTGAAAGGGAAATATTTTCCAGTCTGCTTTAAGTTAGCAAGTTGTCCCTTAAGTATGTGACCTAACCAAATGAGCAAAATAGAGGCATATCGTACCATAGGGAGCCCCGGACCAATCCATCTATTACAGACAATCCAATTGAGTTTATTTAAGAAACACAGAATAAGACTAAACATTAAAAACAATTTAATTTAAATACAATTTTAATATAAACATTATTTTCTTTTTGTTTAAAAAAATGTATTTTAAAATGAAAATTATGTATAAAGTAATTTTAGGTTGATAAAAAAAAATAAAAAGCTACTCAATAAATTTCCTCTATATCCTACAAGAATTATCTATGAATAATAAGTAAGTAGAAGGGAATAACAATGAATTAGAAATCATTATTAGTATAATGATGAATTTTTAGGAAACCAAGAAACGTTTACAATAAATAACATGTTACCAAAATTGGCTTTGCGAAAAACAAATTGTACCCAGGCCAAAAATGTTTTCATATTAAAATTATATAATTTCAAATTAATTAATAATTAACTAACATACCTGGCACCAAAAAATATAAGTACAATGTTTATTTTTAAACAATATTTAACCAATTGATAATACAATGTATGAGTGATATACAGATTAGATTTAATTTAACCATGTATATAAGCAACAATTATTCGAAATAAATAAATAATGTTTCTCTTATAAACTACTACAAAGGTATTTCAAATGTTAACTAAAAATAAATAGGTAACAATGTAAGAAATTACAACGGAATGTAGTAAAAGAAAATATTATGACAAAAAGGGTATTTGGAAGGGTTAACACGTTCGCTGCGGGATGACGCCTTGAGGCGTCATTTCTATCGTTTCTCATGTGCGGATGACGCCTTAAGGCGTCATTTAAACATTTATTTTTAACTATTTGTAATTTTGTTAGCGTTGTGGTTTAATCTTTTTTTTTTCGCCAGCGTTGTTCAGTACATATTACTGTATATGTTTATGCAATCTGTATCTCAAATTTTTCATATTTAGATTTACAATAATACTTGAATGGAAAATACTATTATAATAATATAAATTATTATTAAATTATTATTTCATATTATTTTAGCATTACAACTCAGTTGTTTGCGTGTGGTTAACTGTGTAATACGTAAAATACGTTATTATAACTGTGTGATTCGACTGTATTTTATTCATATTTTTTTTTATAATATGAATAATGAATTGAATGAATCTGGTCCATCTCGACTAAAGCGCATTAGTACGAATTGGGGATATGAAAGCAGGATTCAACAGATGATTTTCGAGTCAGAAAGTGATGAAAATTTTGACTTTTCGGACTTCGGCAGAGATTACATAGCTGAAGTTTCTTCTCAGATTGTGAATGATTCTGATATTGATGTTGATGTGGAAGATACAGATAATATTCAAAATACTCCTACACAATCATGGTTTGAAGAAGAAACTGATATGCCTAATTTTAATTTTATAAAACAAAATGAATTACTGGTTCCAATGCCAGGTTATGGAAATCCTATAGTTTTTTTTTTCTTGTTATTCGATGATGATTTCATTAATTTATTGGTCAATGAAACTAACAGTTATGCTGAAAAAGAGTTTTCACGTATTGATCATTATCCAAGCTCACGTATATTGGTGTGAAAACCCACGGATAAAGATGAAATTCTGATTTTTTTAGCTCTAATTATTCATACTGATACGATAAAGCTAAATAGATTAAACGATTATTGGAAAAAACACCATGTTTAATATAACTTGCGTTTCAAATTGTATGAGTAAGGATCATTTTTTAGTTATAATGCGCTGTTTTCATTTTGCTCCAAATATTGATGACCAAGCACAACCTTTAGATTGCTTGTATAAAGACCACTAATTAACTATTTTAATAATAAAATGAATACTATATACTATCCAAAAAAAGAGCTTTCACTTGACGAATCAATGGTTTTGTGGAGAGGACGTCTTGTTTTTCGGCAATACTTTCAAAATAAGCGCCATAAATATGGCATACAACTATATATGCTAACAGAACCGGCTAGTTTGGTTATAAAGTTTGCCGTTTATACTGAAGTATTCGATGATATGGGAGGACAAGGTCATGCTTCTAAAGTAGTTTTGCATTTGATGTCTGAAAAATTAAATAATGGTCACTCCTTGTATATGGATAATTTTTACAATAGTTTTTCATTGATTCAAAAAAATACGTACTGTACCGGAAAACGTTGAGATTAAATAGGAAAAATACACCAGAAGAGATGAAACAGGCAAAATTGAAAAAAGACGAAACTATTGCTAGGTATTCAAATGACGTGATTGGAAAGTGGAGGGACAAAAAAGAGGTCGCTTATATATCAACATAATTTAAAAACAACCTGGTAGTTTCTAAAAATAAATATGGCCATAATAAAACTAAACCAGAACCTATTGTTAACTATAACAAGTTTATGAATGGTATAGACAGTCAGGACCAAATGCTAAGTTACTACCCATGCACTAGAAAAACGATTCGATGGTACAAAAAAATTGGGATACATACTGTACAAATGTTGTTAATGAACTCATTTTACTTATATAATAAATATAAAATTGGATCTAATATGCTGTTATACGACTATCGTTTATCTGTATTGAGCGGTCTTCTACCAAAAGTTCCAAAACCAAGATTGTTATCGTCAAAAGTGAATCATTTACCAAAAAAAACACGGAATTGGAAAAAATGGAAGAGCAATAAGAAAGATGTCAACCATGTTATACAAAGATTCGAAAAGATACGGCATACTTTTGTGATGCTTGCCCAGAAAACCCCAGTCTGTGTCAAGAACCATGTTTCGATACTTTTCATTCAAGAATAAATAATTAGTACAAGTGATTTATAAGTAGATTAGGTTAGTATAAAGTATAAGATTTCAGTAATATTAAGTTTTTTTTTATAAAAAGTAAAAATGTGATTATAAAATGTTTGATAAGTTGAACACGATTATTTTATCACTAATATTGTAATAATAAATAAAGTATTAAATTGTTTGAATGATAATTATTTTGATTTATATATTTATAAGATGACGCCCAATGGCGTCAAACAGCGTCTGGCTAAAAAATTAATCAGTAACGCTGATGACGCCAATAGGCGTCATAAAAAAAAACTCGTACATTTGGCCAGCACCGGAGAATGAGTATACAAAAATCAAGCTGCAGCGAACGTGTTAATAGTAGAGGCAATTGATATTATTTTCTATGCAATATAAATTTATTACATAAGTACCAATATTTATTATAAATCCTGAACTAAGTATACCCAAAAGGTTGATGTTTAACTACCGTTATATAAAACATTTTAAGAAATATTTAAACTATTCATAAATTATTAATACAATTTTCATTGATTTTAGTCATAATGTAAAAAGGCATTTTAAAATGTAAAACATGTATGCATTATTTATTAGTAATTACTTAAAGTTGATAGATATTTTACAATTTTGAAAAAAAAAAATGACATTATTATTAACATAAAGAATATCTTAGTCATCAATTGATTTGATGAAAAAAAAAATAGGAAAGTAGTAGTTATAGAATTAAATGTCTGGTGGTTTAAAATTTGCATTATAGTAAATACTTCAATTAAAATTGTTGGAAACTTGGTTCTTGAACAAGTTAATAGTAAATTATCACATTCTACAGTCATTATTAAGATTAAGAGTATAGGAACTTAACAGACAATTGATGTGACTGAGTGTTTAGCATCTGTGCAAAGAAAACGGCTACACACTAACAACCAATGAACAAACTATTGAGCTGTGTCAACTGAATATCGAACAGTTTTGATATATACCACCACTTTGATTTGCTCCACTTGATAACACATACCTACTGGACGATTCTACCGCAGTCTTCTGGCTTCTCTTTCAGATTCGAGCAAGGTAAGGATGTCCCCCTCGCGTACAGGTCCTTTGACGTTCCTGATAATCTGACGGTTTTGTTCACCGATGAACTCGACCTTCACCTGGGTACATTGGCCCTGGGAACCAGTACGTCCCAAAACCTTCAACACGCGAGACAACACGACTGGCTTATCCATAGTTCTCGATCCTAAACAAATAACAAGCCGTTTTCAAAACACCGATCATTTACGTATGTATTACGAGTTGAGAAAACAATGAAATGATGAATACATTAAAAGTTATACTTACTGGTTCTCCGGTTGCAAAAGAAAGGACGTCGGCCTGAGAACAGTGAACGCACGAAAAACGTGGATAAATGAGGCAGTTCTGTAATCACAAAATGTGAGGCTATGCGTTAACGCATGGCCGGAACACAGTGCAACCAACGTGATGGTGAAAATATTCATTTTAATATTGTTTATATAATTAGTATAATTTATATTAATTTACATATTTTTCTTTTTGAGAAATACAATTAAACTGTTTATTGCTCCCGAAAAACAAGAAAAATACACTTCTTTACACCGTGTTCGCAGTTTCTTTCCCACTACGTTACGATGCAATACGTCCTACTCCAACGGTGAAGGCATGAGTATATATATAATATATATTATTACTAATCCGTGGAAGAAAGATATAACCTCCCTGATACGAACCTCCTTCTAGCTAGCCGATATCGTTTTTCTGATATTATGTGATATGATAAAGACGCTGGACGCCAGACGCCAGAGTTGAGACTGTTGAGAGTACCAGAATCCCAGTCATAGAAAAAAGGTTCCACCCGATAGACGTGTGAAAGTGCGGCGACGGCCGATGGGTCATGGGCACGTTGGCCAGTGCAGACATCAAAGATAAAATTAGTGGCCGTTTATATTTCTTCATGACGAAAAAAATTGATTCAATCATGTAGCTTTTACCGTCGGCCTTTTTTTTAGGCATCACGGCATGGCTTTGCTGTTGAATAATCACAATTCAAACATATCGATGTCGTAACGTTCTAAAATTGTAAGTAATTACCTACAAGTGTCTGGTGTTAATCTTTAATAGTGTACGCTGTACGAACAATTTTATTCGTTGCGCAACAATTGTATGCATTACTCACTATTAAATGTTTAGGTACTAGGCTTGGCGATCTGTCTTCACGGTTTTTTTTATTTGCTTCAAAAATAACTATTCTGTGAGTTTTGAGTTGTAGAATGTATAATCTCTTTCCAGAAACACTTAGGTATCACCAAACTAAACTAATGCTTCAATATAAAATTTAACATTAAAAAATAAAGAATACCTTAGGATTTCATGGATTCCTTTGTTAAGTGTTTTACAATATAATTAATGATTTAAAATTATTAAATTACTTGAACTCATTACCTACATCTTTACGTTCAGCTCATTTCTGTATATTTTTTGATTAATTTTCCATTTATTTTAATAAATTACCTATACTATAGATTTGTACAACAAGTAATATTTATTGTTACCACAACGGTTACACGACGGTTTTTCACTAGAAAATTTTTTTTTTCTACCTTTTTTTGACCTAGGTATTTATAAATAATTTAAATGTTTGAATTTTCTAAGTGTTTTTTTTTTTTTTTAAATCAATAAAAAAATTGGTTCCGAATAATCTTGAAAATTTAATACAAAGTTTACTATAAGTTGTAATTATTGCCATTAAAAAAAGTCAGGACTCGTTATTCACAATAAAATTTTATAAGCCCCTAAATTTCAAATTTTTATAAAATATGTCAAAATTGCGATTATTTAGTTGAAAATTATATATATAAGTATGTAGTTGAAAATTCATAAAGTTTTTAGTTTTTAAACTTTAAGTTCAAAATTTCATACAAGGTTATCCATAGGTTTTTTAAAAAAAAATATAAAAGAATTTGTATGACACTTTCAAAAATAAATGTTTGATAGTCTGAAATTTAAATTTTTACGAAATTGCGTAAAACAATAATTTATTTTTCCCCAAACGATTTTAAATATTTTTTATTATTCAAAAAGTTATTTAGATTTGAATTTTATTTTTAAAATATTTTACTATTTTTTAAGCTATTTATAAGCATTTGAAATACTTAATTTTTTGGTTTTTTTATATAATTGCTGATAAAAAAATAATTGAACAAAATACTTGAAAATCTATTAGAAGATTCTACAGAACTTTTCTTACTGTCATTCAAAAATTATTGAAGTATGTAGGCACAATTATTTTTTATAAACATTTCAAAAGTAACTATTTACATAATATTACCATATAAATACGACATACCAGTGACACAACCAGGAGGGGGGTCCTTGGGCCCAAACCTTACCCCTTGAACCATGTATCTTTCTAAAATAATAAAAATGTTTGTCATAGTTAAGTAATCATTTAAACTGTAACAAACATCGCTTAGATTTCATTTTATAAACTCTACAACATTGTACATACCTTTATTTTTACATTTTCTATCATTCAATTTTACATTCTAATTAAAATATTTACATTAAACAAACAATAAAATAATAATTTAATTTGGTTGTCAATTAAAAATAATTATATTTTTGGGCCCTCCCCCTTAAAAAATTCCTGTTTGCGCCACTGTGACATACTATATTGTATATATCTATTCTATACTAGCAAATCCATTTATAATCGTTTTTCGTATGCAATGATACCTATCATTGCATTCTAATTTAATACATCTATAACAATAACCTACTCTTTCATTTATTTATTTATTCATTCTGAATGTATAATATATAATGATGGTTACCATGTTATATATATTAAAAATGTGCTCTTGCTCTTGCTCTTTCTTTTTTATTATGATTATTAATCAAGTTCTTTTTTTAATTTCAGCCTACAAAACATAAGGATTCTAAAATGGATATTTTGTATCCATGCAGTCTATGTTCTGAGACTTTCCAATTAAGAAAACATTTTTTATTGCATATGAGCTTTTCTCATCCATCAAATGCACCTTTAGACCCTAATGATGATTATATAAGCTTATTTAACTGTTCACAACATTTTTGTAATTCAACCTTGTTAAATCAACACATGCACCTGAACCACAGAATTTCAATGAACAATTTGACTAAATATGTTACGAAACTAAAAAAGAAAGGAGTTCCACAAGGGTCTTACGCTTATTTATTATTGAATGTAAGTTTTATTGATATTTTGTTCCATCTGTTCAAATATTAATAACTTAGAAATATTTTTGTGAATAAAATTTACATTAATTTTTTCAGGATTTTTTGCCAGATCATTATACGTATAAAATATTGGCGTTTAGAGATTTATTATATGGTCAATTCAAAGCAAAGTTAATTATCTTTAATATTGGTAAAGAAACATTTTTAGATTGGTTAAACTGTTTATGTCAAAAATCGAAAGTCACATATATGACCGAAAAAATACCTTTTGATTCATTAGAAAATATTCATCGTGTAAGAAAAAGTAGCCAATATATTTAAAATAAATATTTAAGGGCAATTTTTAATGAAATATTCTTTGTTTCAGAAAGTGTATAGGTGCAAAAATATTGACTATTGGAATAATGCTACCAACAGTATTCTTCAAAAACCGACTAACTGTAAAGCAAGTTTAAAAGTCGTCATTAAACCTGTAAAAAAAGAATCGTAAGTATTATATGATTTGATAATTATTAAATTTTTTTATTGAAAGAAATTATACAAAAATATAATTTTATGTTTACAGTGCACATTTAACCAAAGCTGTCATAGTATTAAGACATACTCATTGTCATCCAATGAATTATTTTACTACATTAAAACATTACCAAGCTATTTGTAATGTATATAATCAATTAACACCTCTATTAAAAAAAGGGTATTCAGCTTCTGATGCATTGCATCAGTACAAAATGAAGATATTACAGAATCATGGTAAAATATATTATTTGAAATTAATGGATTCAGGAGTCAAACTGGATGTAGAATTTATGTATGACTTGTACTACATGCACCTTGAAAAGTCTAAATTTTCATCACCATTTATTAGACGGATAGACTCTTTGATAAAATCTATAAGTTATTACAATTACACTACTGGAAAAGAGAGTACTATTCTTGACATAGTGAGGGACAACATAGTAATAGCTATTCGAACTCCATTGATGGAAATAAATTCTGACACAGTATTTGTGTGTTCGACTAATTTCAGTGGTTGTAAAACATGGTTTATGTTCAGCCAAAATGAAAACGAAATTATAATTCCTATAGGTGTTATTATTGCTACTGTCAATGAAGAATACATGTTAAAAGCTGGATTAAAATTGTGGAAAGAATTAGGAGGTAGTGTTAAATCGGTTGTAGTTGAACTTGTACATCACAGTACATTCCAATCAGTTTTCCCTGAAGCCTCTATATCAGTTTCTAAATTTCACTTTTTACTCGGTGTATGGAAATGGTTATTTAGTGTTACAAAAAAAAACAATTTAAATGATGAGTTAAATTGCTTTGTTGAATTAAAAAAACTTATGTGTTCTGAACATTTTATTGATGAAAATTGTCTCAATACAAACTTTGCTATTGATTTAACCGAAAAATATCCAAATTTTAAACAATTTATGAAAATTATCTGTAAACCCAATTTTTTGTTTTTTCCTTCATTAATTGTTCACCCATGTTCTACTATTTCTGAACGAAAACTTATTTACTACCATACTAAATCGCTTTCTATTTTACAGATGTTCAACTATGTTACTAATGAAATTAACATATTCTATGAACATTTGTCTGTAAATACATTAAATAATCAAAAAATAATTTTTAATGACCTCATTAAAATTAAAGAGGATGAGGATAATTTTACTTATAGCTGCATTAGCGATAGTTGTTCTATGTATTTAGTAAAGAGTGTGAATCATGGTACATTTTTTGTTGATATGGATATTGGATTATGTTCATGTACAATAAATAATGTTTGTTCTCCTTGTGTCCATCAAATGTTTTTAAATAAATATTTTAATGAGGAATTTGTCAGTTCATCAGAAAGTTGTATATTTGATGTGCCTAGTATTAACAATATAAATGATGAACTAAGTGCTGAAAATAATCAATTTGAGAATATATTATCTGAATTTCAATCTGTCAGCAATATAATTAGGGAACAATTTATAGCAGATCCAGATTATTTTAAGACTGGCATTGAGTCATATGTTTCAACTTTGAAAAACAATATAATTTCAGATAAATCATTATTCTTAGCCTGCCATTCATTAAACAATGTAAACCATTCAAATTTGGTTGAAGATTCCTAGATAAAGTTTATTGAGTATAAACTATTGGGATATAAATTATTATTATTAATAATATATATTATATACATATTAATAATAATCCTTCCTAATCTAGTTTTTATACATTAATAATATTAAATATTAATAAATTGTATAAATTATGTTATGGATATTTATTATATTTGATCATGTTTTATCATCCACTCTATTACTCTCAATTAGTTATTTTTATGAACACTAATGTATTTCAATTACCTATTTATTATTTGTATCCAATTCACTATTATTATATTTATTTACTTTTTATTTGAATACTTATTGAAATAAAAGTTAATTATTTTTTTAAGCTTTGCCAATCCATATAGACTATGAACATTTTAAAGTTTCTAATTACTTTTATTGTTATGAAATGTAATTTAATATGTAGTGGTATTCCAAAATATTTAACACCTATACTATCTGTTTAATTAAAAGGCTGATAACATAGTGTTAATTAATTTATAAATGTGATAATAAATGAATATTAAATTATTATTAATGTATATTATTAGTGTAAGTTATGGAAAATATATGTTTTGACAAAATTATTTCTTATGTAAATAATACCTGTGGTGCTGTGAAAACCATTTCATATTATCATAATTTTACAAATGTATTTTACTTGATGTTTGATTTAAATTGTATGCAATTAATTTGTTATATTTGTAGTTTGTATAATTTGGTCATTCCTTTTTTCTGTGTTATTGTACCTAGTAAAAATATTTTGATATTTAATGCAAGTACAACAAGAACTTTAATTATTTATGAGCTTGATAATATAATTCTCCAAGGTTGTTAGAAATTAAAGAATTAAAATTATTAACACATAAAAAAAAATGTAACTGTTCTATACAATAAAACTACTATGAATTTCATAAAGAATGAAAGGTCAAATGTTAATTTTATTTTTTAAAATTCTAAATATTTGTTTAAATTACTAATTATTTTATATATATATCATTAAATATATGAAAAAAAGTGGAAGCTGTAATGTATTTCACTATGGTGGATAGTAGGGTAAACCTTGTGTGGATACTATAATATTAACTATGTGAGTAACCAACTTACAACAATTGTTTTAACAAATAATTAAATAGTAAATACATTTTTCACTTCTATGATGCCAATGATGACCAGATGAGTGCTAACCTTTGATTGTTTACTATAAATGTATATATTCAGCTTTTATTTAGTGAGTATAATACGCTATGTTAACAATGAAAACATACTGTGCTGAGGCGTATCATGCTTAAGTAGGTACTACTTTACAAAGAGAAAAAGAAAAACGGAGAATATTTTAAGAAATAATGGTAATTTCAATAAAATATTAATTTTTATGTCATATTTTAGTCATTTTTTACATTTCTGAGTCGTTTTGTCTATATTTATCATTTATGTGATAAAACTCTCTAGATGGTAAATATTTTTTTCTCAAGTATTGTACAATAAATATACACACCTACTGTATTCCGTGCGGAGTTTAATAACTCTCCCTTCATTCGATCTTTTCCTCGTTGCCTCATCGTCGTCCTCATAACAAGTTATTATTTACATTTCTTCGAATATAAATGTGCACTGGGACCGCTCTTTCTATATTTTCTTATTACTAATCAATAAATTAACCGTTTGCCAAGCTCTTGGCCACGTTTTTATTAATTTTACTATACAATTACGCGAAACATGCTCTCTCTGCGTGCTTATTTATTTAAATTTATGTTGGCACGTTTAAGATTGATAGACTTTATAACCGATTTTCATGTTTTGTTCAAAATGGTCCGAGTTGTCCGGAGAAGGTTTAAACGAGCCATTTATATCTTTCGCCAGTACCATTATACCAACTCCAAAACTTGATTCTTGGGTATTTTTGCCTTATGAATTATACCTTATGCATTTAGCCTATATTCTGTGCCTTATGGATTAACGCTTATGGACTATGATAACAATAACATACAAAATTGATTGTTCAATATTGATTATTATTAGGTAGGTACCGTTAATATTCGTTGGCATGAGTTAAATTTCGTCAGGTTTTATTTATCCAATAAAAATTGTAGGCATCAACAATACATGATTATACATACGATATGCATAACACATAAATACCTACATATAAAGTTGTTCCATCCTTGATTTTTCTGCAACGAATTTTCGATTACATATTAATTATAATTTATATAGCTTTTCGTTAGGTTTAATTTGCCAGTATAATATGAAATTGATATAATATATGTATATATCCAAATAATACCAGATTGTAAGTTGTAATTAAGAAAACTACGCGACTAAGCTATATTATACCTAGTATAGTGGTTCAATAATAAACATTATAAAATGAAATTACTAACTAATTTTCAAATTCATAGCTTTAGCAGGTCGGCGATTTTAAGCTCATTTAATTATTTTAATCTCTTTGTACGGGTTGTGTATTGAAAAATACATTTTTAATGAATGTCTATGGTCTATCATAAAATAAAACTACTAACCAAATTTCACACTCTACCACAGAATAGATTATATTATTATATTCTGTGCTCGTACAGCGTTAGCCGTTAGTGATTCTGGTTAGGCGAATTTATTTCATGTTAGGTACCCTTTTTAACTTCTTTAGGAGTAGGATTTTTAAAAACCCTTTATTGTTGCTTAATTATATATGTTGTACAAAAAAATTCTGTGAGAAAGTCTAAACTTAACTGCTTAGGCTGTAGATTGATACATTGGTTTACCCTTATAGGCCTTATATGTAAAATTATACAGATAATCCATTCTTATGTATACACAAGTAAATAAATATACATTTGTATTTTGTAGGGTAATATAATATACAATGATACCTATCTGTATAAACTATAGTCTATAGCAGGGGTCGGCAACTGGCGGACCGCGAAAGGCAAAACTGGACCTTGTAAACTGTACTTCACTATGTTATTTATTGTAATAGTATTATTATAATATAGAGAATATTTATTTAATTTAACTTATCAAACTCAGATTATAGTTATGCCATAGATCACTGCAAATATTTTATCGGGCAGGTAATAATCAGTTTTATTACGATGTTATCGGCCGACGGCCGAGTCGCGACAATACCAAAATATCAAATATACCGACGTCGAAAATTTCATTTATTGCTTATCGTTGCTATCCATTGAAATAGTTATATTTTTTGTCTGTAATCCGTATTTTCTAAATAACAAGTTCGTTAACAAAACGCCTCATCATGCACTAATATTTTGTTATAAAAATATCTAAGACTGTTAAATACAATTTTAATTTAATTTAAAGTGTAACTTGTAACATATTAATATTAGCTATAAAACTTATAATAATTCAATATACATATATTATTTTATATGTTTATATCAACAATTTAGGGGATCTAAAGCTATTGATTGTTTTTTTTTTTTTTTAACTTTAAGTTATAATTAGTAAAATATATAATATAAGTATACTGATAAAGTACGTGAACATTCGCCTGTGGATATGGTGCGTTTTTTGTTTTATATTATTTCTTCTTATAATTCGTTCAATAGGTTGAGTACAAAACATAAAATTGACATCGAAAATAGGAAGTTTATGAACGAGTGGACAGAACTATATTGTTTTGTATTGCCTAAAAGGGTTGGTGCCATTTCAGGCTGTTTAATTTTTTTACTGGACCTCATTGATTTATTATTTTAATCTTTAGGACGCCAATAGAAATTAATTGCCGGCAATTGGTCTATAGACTATAGTTAAAATATAAATAAATGTAACTACTGTTTAATTGTTTGGAAACAATTCATAGTTTTATTCAGATAATTTAGGTTCCATGTAAGACTGGTATAATATTTTCCATAAATATAATTTAAATACTTTTCTATATCTATTATAATTAATATTTTTTAGTATAATATATGTAATTAAATATATTATTGAATATATCTTTTTCAACACATTAAATTTTTAAATATATGTAATATATATAATATATATTAAATTGGATGAATGTATATATATATGTATAATATATTTAATGTCAAAAATTGAAAACTATCGTGTTCTCTAATAGGTAATAGTAGGTTATTCGATTATAATAATTGTAGATATACGACTAAATATCATACGAACATTAATTAATATCTGTGTCTGGTTAGTTAAATTGAAAATATATTATTACTCGACGGTTCAGAATTATTGAAATTGAGGAAATTAACAAATTCATACTTAACATAAAAACAAATAAAAAAAACTTTAAAATTATATAATAAAAAAATACATAATGGTTCACCTGTTTTGTGGTTATTTTTATATTGGTAACAATTGACCGGTAAAATGTATAATAATATAATTATAATTATAATAAATAAACATTTAAAATAGGAGAATCGATAATTGTGTGATAATATGCTGGGATTTCAAGCATCCGAATAAATGTAATATTTTATTATTATGAGATTAAACCGTCTAGAACAGATACCTAGTAGATGAGATCAAAAAAACATTTTTGAGCCTATATTAGGAAACACTAGCAAAGGAGGGCTTATATAGTTGTAGAGCTTAAACCGTATGTGTATAATGTGATGTGTGTGGAGAGAAAAACAACAACAAAAAAAAAAAAAACATGTTCAATGTTGGGCTGGTGGAGGAGGCGGAGGTAACGGCTGAGGTGTCTGTTGCTGAGGCAAAGCTTTCAATATGGCTTGCACTTCTTCGGCCACGGCTGCTAACACCATTTGGAATTGCGCTTTAGTTGCCACTGCGCCCGAACGTTGATCACGGATGTGCTCCAGGGTTGCCGCTATGTCGATTTCCTTAGCTCCTTTCGCCATACGATTAAGCACCATGTCTAACAGGCAATACGAACCGGTACGACTTACACCATCGCTGTACGGGACAAACGACATAATATTATTGTTCGGTAAAATTAAACTGCGCATTACACTTCCATGCGCTGTACGAAGAAATACTCCGAACTAGCAATAAGGCGTATTATTGTTAGGAAGTGTACACACATGTAATAATACGTAATATAATATGGCAACGATGCGCATACCTGCAATGGACGACAATCGGGCAAGATCTACCACGGAACGACTTGTTGACTTTCCTGCGAACCGAAATAAAACAATTTCAATGAGCAATCGCAACACGTACGTAATATAATAACACGGCCGCGATCACATGGTAAAATTGTATAATAGCTGGTATTGTGTTTCGATCTAGTGCCCACTGGACTACGTAGATGATTTCACCCAGTGGTTGAATTGGAAAAAATAAAGTAAGGAATCTAATTTAAGTAATAAGTATATAGTTGAACAATTAGCGTTCCAGAGCAAATAAATATATACAAATAACTGAAATAACCCGTATAAATAGTAAAGAGGTATCGCCAATGATGTGGAAAAAATGAAGCCTAGTCTGTGTCCCCCCCTCCCTGTTTCAACCACTGCTGATTTAACCGATTTTGTACACTAGCGCAATGAGTGTAGAATTTTGAAAACCACAATGTGCCGATAAATACATAAATATCCTAGTATTACAGCTGGATCGTATCCGGTTTACTGTATTAAAAATGTCCAGCAGGTACCTGCGGAATTCCAATAAAGCCTTTGTAGTGTTGGGGACTCCTCCGTCGGGCCATGTCAAGAAGTGGAACTGAGTGACCGTTCTGGTTTCTCCGGTTTTCAAGTTTTTCAGATAGAAGCTCCTTACCAAGTAATCATCGCACCAAATGTGTTCGCTAACCAAATGCACCTGAACCGAAAACATAGGCACGTGAATATTATGATACACTTAAAAATATTTCGTGTCCGCGCTAACCCAAAGGGCACGCGTTTATTTTCATCAATTAATTTCGACTCCCATGCATGTAATAATATATATATACGTATACAGTTATTCTTATACCTCGTAAATGTGATAGAGTTCGGACCCCTCTTCCGGCCAGTAACGATGACACAACACCACATCGTTCTCCACCAGTCGGGTCAACATTACGATCACCACGCATCCTTGTTCCCAAACCATTTGCCAAAAGTCCGCCGACGTCTCGGACAACGGGCCTTGCGTTGCGATGTAAGCCGGATTCCGTGGATCGTGATCGGTCTGTGATAATATAAGCGAGGAACGCATACAATGCACGTGCACATAATATCGTATAACTATTATTTAAACTGTGACTGTGTGTGATTGGATTAATACTTAGATATGTTTCACCCAGGACCTAAAAAGCTGCGAACTAACCTCGACTGCAGCCCGTGGATTTTTGGATGAATATAAAAATAATAAATTGCTAATTTTCTGAGTACTCCGGATACACCGAGAAGGAACGTATTATTTGTTTTGATCGTTTAGTTTCGCTATAATATGTAGTGTATGGTCTAAATTGAATAAATGACAATTCATTTCACGTAGAGTAACTATATCGAATACTATACTGTATTATTATGTATAGTCTATACATAATAAATGTAGGTACCAAAAATAAATAAAGTGGGTTGACTGCAGTTATACTATACTTATTATAGTAGAATATATATAATTCTATATATATTCTAATGGAAAATAATAAAAAAAAAAAAATAACATTTTGAATACTATATAATTATAAAACGTTGAAATGAATATTACTTTCCAGGAACAGACTGGGTTCAGTTTTTATTTTCGGTACCTTAAGTGGTTTTTTTTATAAAAGAAACGTCTTAAATTTTATCGTAATATTAATCGTAATGGATTTCGTACTATTGTTGATGCGTTGATGTAATCCGAGTTATTCATATTGGCGTATTCGTTGATCACCACCCTGGCATGGTCGTACGGCAACGCATTGATGTAGCGATTCTTCTTTGCGTTCTTGGGCTGCAATAATAATCACCACCGGTTGAGAAACAATTCGTAACTCGTCGTATAGTGCCTACTACAATCAATATAATATACACTCACTTTTCTGGCCATGTTGACCGCGCACGGTTCCGCTTCGTACGCACAAAGCGCTGCCCACTCGCTGTCCAGTCGGTTCTTGTTGTTCAGATGGTCCTCCATGTAAGCCTGAAATAGCACGCGTAATTCGATGTTAAATGTGTAATTTCATTCGGTCTCGACCCGATCAAAATGAGATTATTGTAAAATGTAATCACCAAAACCATGTGCCCGGTGGATATATCCATGTTCGACAGTACTGGCTCTTCTCCCCTTAAAATTCAATACCATCATTAGTAAAATGTTTTTGGTAAGCAAACATAATATCTAATTATCTAAGCGAATGTTATTTTATTATAACGGCTAAAGAGTAGTGTTCGGTTGGAACAGAGAGAAGAAAAAACAAAATTAATAATACCACGAAGACGTGCTTGACCTTGAAGAAGGACTGTTGTCCGGATCTTTCGACAGGCTTGCTATTCTCTGAGACGTGGCGTTAGTTTCTTCTTTTTTACTTGACATTCTCGCTCGGCACAATTCCTTGATGAAAAATATCGTTTATAAAAACGTGTAACCATACAATCGTATTTTTAAAACAGGCAAAACAATGGGACAAATAAACTTAAGTTGTCCACATGACTACATAAGTAATTAAAGTCAAGTTGTATAAGAACATATAGACAACTAAACATAAACACTGGAGTTTAAATTAAAAGTAATCGTGCCTCATTTGTATGTATTTGTGTATAATAATTAATTATATTTGGATTCGTCATAATACGCACATTTCGATGAACTAATATAATATAATTATGTGGACTTGATTAATATAAATTAGTTAGTGGACTAAATATTGCACTAATATAAATTTGTATAAGGTAATTTTACTTTTACTTTAACTAAAACAAGCCAGCTTATTATTTCAATGTTTTTTTTTTTTTAATTAGTTTTACGTTTTTCAACTAATTAGTAAACAGCCATTTAAATCAAAATTTTTATCTCAATTACATTGTTTGACCATATAAATGGCCCACCTTTGAGTAATATATAAATATGTATTATATTGTACAGTCTATGTTATATTATCTGTCTACGTAGTTGTATAACAGCGCGGCGTTGTATCTTGCGATAAAACTCACCTGATAATCTTTACTGACCTCCGTACTGCTTCCAATCAATCCCTCGAACTTGCTTTTGTACCTCGCGTGCTTTCTCATTACAAAGTACGCTGCGGCGGACACCAATACGGCACACATGGCCGCGACGGAAATGAAAATCCACTCGAAGTTCTTGCTGTCTTCGTACGTGGAACTCATCATCACCGACGGTGTTTTCGCCTGAACAAAGTTTTACCGCGTTATATCATCCACGCATGCTACCGCGTTATTAAAATAATATAAACTACCCGTGGCGGAACTACGATCATTGAAGGCCGTGGTTATAATTTTTTTGGAGGCCCTATTATATCTGTAACCCAAATTTCCAAACATTGGGCCGTTTATTTGTGTACGATAAAAAAAAAATATATATATTCATAGTAAATTAATAATTTATTGAATTGTTATTTCAGAAACAATAAATAGTCAATACCTAATAATAATAATAATTTATTTACAATGTAAATTATTTTTTTCTGCTACGGTCTTCATCAACGACGATAAGTTTAATTTTTCAGCACGCTCTCGTTGTCTATCGAAATCATCGCAACACCACTAAGCCGTGTTTGGTGCATTTTTAATTAATTTAAGTCTTGAGAATGTCCTGTTGGCACTCGCCATAGTAACCGGTAATGTTAGGAACAAGTGTAATATGCTGTTAATAAGTTAGTGATACACGTTCACTTATCACTTATCAGTATGCTTATTAGTATTTCAGTATGCAATGATTTTATTTACTCGAACCAAAATTTTTTTAAACATCACAGAATTTTGTTGCGAGGCGCCGAGGCCTCTTTAACGATGATGAGATCTACGGAAAATCCCGCCTTCAATCATACGTATAGTTCCGCCACTGTATACTACACAACAATAACCGATATTTATAATATACGCATTATACCTTATCCCCGACGCCCGCGAATTCTATTGTGTAGCCCGTTTTCTTCGCGAATTTGCCCTTCGTCGCCTCTATTCGTTTCACCACCTGCGACGTATTGACGCCCGCGCCCGGCAGTATTTGGAACGTAATCTCAGACTCGTCGAAGCTAAAACATTATTATGATCGTTTCGAGCGGAACAAACAACAAGAAACACGAGGTAACATTATTTTTTTTTATTTTTTTATTTTTAAATTTTTTATTAATCAGGCTGAGCCCTTTTTGCACATGCATCATTTGAAGTAACACACAAAAAGCACAATAACTGACATTCAGTTTACAAGCAAATTATTAACAAAAAAAATTGTTAAATGCAGGATCTACATTGGCAATTGACATAAGACGCCTTAAAGGTTCATTAGCCATATAGTTGGTAGTAGAATTCGGGACATAAAAGGAGGCTAAAGAACGAGATGAATGTGAAGGAACTTTAAAACAGATTAAAAAGAGCAAGGTAGGTGAATCAATTTTATTGTTTAATAATATTATAACAATATAATATTATTCATCGTTATACTACGCCGTGTCGTATGTATATACTATACTGCAGGTACTTACCGAGCGTTGACTATCGATTTGAATTCGATATTAATGATATTCGACAGCACTTTCAGCAAGTTGCTTCCTCTGTCTGGAGAGCTGATCCTATATTCGGGAACGATGACAGTAAAATAAAACAAGACCGTGAGGAATTCATCATTTTTTTTTTTTTTTTTCATAACGAAACAATGGAGAGCTATATAAATATATAACTCACTTTTGTTTTAATCGGATGCAAACATAAGAAGTGTCGACTACTTCATACTGATCGTTATCAACATCTTTATTTTTCGGGTTCTCTTTTCTCTGGTCATCGTTTTCCGTGTCCGGTGAGATTTTGCTGACGTAGACGGTTTTAAAATCATCTTGTGTCAGTTTCGACGACGCCTTATTGTTGTTGGTGTTGGACGATTTCGTCTCTCCCGAATCCGGTTTTCGGTTTGTTCCCAGCAAAGTCGTAGCGTCTGTGTACGAATAATATTATTACGAAAACATTAAAAACAAACGGTTTTCAACGCGCCGCGCGTGCATTGTAATATTATTATTATGAATTATAGCGCAACGCATACCGACGGTCTTGGAGATTTCCTCGCCTTGTTTCTGATCGTCGGGCCCTTCGTCGTTGTTCTGAAACATCATCATACTCGATTAGTTAACCGTCCGCGTGTAATTCGCGATAACTCACTACGAATGCATAATTGTTGGTCTTGTAAAACGGTCCCGGTTTCTTCACGTCCAGCCGCTCGGGCCTTTTGAAGCCCCATCCCAGCTCCGGGTCGTAGCTCTTGATGAAATCGCCGAACATCTCATCGTCCTCCTCGCTGTTGGCTCCTACAAACACCCATCCTAAATATCACAGTGCGCGTTTCAGTACGGTTTGCTCGTCACCGCGCGCGTCTATACCTTTGCGCGGTAAGAACACCAGACCACCCTCCGTGTACGCCTTGTTCGGGCTCTCCTGCAGGCCCTTCGACATCATATCCATGCGCCTCAGCTCTTTCCACTCAGCGTCCATCTTGTCCTTCGTCTCCTCGCCCGCCCTGAACCCTTCCGGCGTGTTGTAATCCGGCCGAAACCTCGGTTGACCGTACACCACCGGCAACTGATCGTCTTCGTACTGCGGCTGCTGTTTCACGCCTGCAAAACCGCACGAAAAACTATCAGTTTCGCGTTACGATATTATACGTATAATATATTATAATATGGGTCTCCAAACTACGGACTCCGTCAAGCTTTTTTAACTGGCCCGCCAAGCTAACTTATGTTTTGAAAATTTGAAAAATAATTTATTAAACAACATAAATTATACATTACATTTGTTTTTCAGATGTTGTTTTTTACATTAACTATATTAAAATAAAATATACAATTTTAAATTGTCGGAAAATAATTCTTGTCCATCCTCGGTAATATTGTCTATACATGTATCCCTAAGTAATTTTGGCCCACGATTCCAAAGCAAATTAAAATTTGGCCCTCCATAAAAAAAGGTTGGAGACGCCTGTATTATTATAATACCCATCATATAACGTATTGCGTATTACTATACCGCAACAATTGCGTGACGATATAATGTACATACCTTGCATCCACGGCAAATACAACGGCGTCCCTTGGAGTTTATTCCGGTTGATGACACTTCGATGATAGTCCTCGTCTAAATCAAATAAACGCAACATATTATATGTATTACATTAATGACGTATAGTTGTGATTTTCATCGTTTTCGACGTACCCAAGTCCGAATAATATCCCTGACCTCGTCCGATATTGTCGGGACTCATGTATACTTCGGGTGCGTTACTGGAGTAGTCCACAAAATCGCCGTTGTCGTTCTGAATAAAATATAATATATACGGACAAACGATAAAAAGATATCCAGACATGCCGTGTACATGTTACGGCTAGTGTCTAAAGGATGGCTAATCTTAGGTTTGGACAATGCTTTTGGCTAATGTTAATATTAATATTAATATTAATACTAGCCGATAAATTCAACCAATACAACATTAGCCATACAATTAAAACTATTTGCATTATAATAATACAATATTTTGAAGTTTGAATTTGTAATGAATATGATATCGTGTGTAGTTGGATAGAGGTGATCCATCATGCATCGTGGTAAGTAAAATACTTGCAACCAGGTGTAGATACAAAGGGGAGCCGATATAGGACTCAAACCCTCTTCTCTTAGATGCTGAATACATTTTAAAAATGTTATATGTTTTAGTTTATTAATTTTAGTAAAGAGGTAAAGCAATATTACACTTGAAGTATTTTATATTATGTATTATAATATGGTCTATAAATAGGTACTAGATATGCTCTAAAATATGTTATAAGCAAACAAATTAAGTGTTATAACTTAAGCTTAAAGAACCTTCGTGGTGAAGATGGTAGTTCAAACCTGTTAGGTAGAAATAATTTCGTTCAAGCATTCATCTTAGAGAATCAGCCTATGACGGCATGACAATCATATACCAGTTGTTTCGATCGTACTCTGAATTTATATATTTTCAAAGCTTGTGAAATACAAGCTATAAAAATATAGTTGGTTGTATTGGTGCCATCTGTTTTTTTAAACCTGATTATTTTATATAGATACATCATATAAACGTGCTAATATTATGTTGAATATAATTTCTAAAGATGATTTAGTACTCCAAATAGAAAAAACTAAAAGTCTTGTGTGCTACACGTTGGATCAAACGACATGACTCAATCTAATAACTTTTCATGAACTTTATTCTTATATTGCAATTCTATCATGTCACCACACGCCTTTTTGCTTATTGTATTGTATTATATGTACACAGATTGTAAAGTTTCTATTTTAATAATAAATAAAATAAAAAATATTTGTAAATCGTAAAATTATTTACACGGATAATGTTATTTGGACATTAGTCATGTGCGCTTGGGTTATGTTAACTATAGGTGGATAAAGTATAAGTTTTATATATTAGCCATACAGAGTTGCTAAACTTGTGATTAGTCGGCTAATCTTGAAATCAGCTCTACTCGCCCAACACTAGCCGTAATGTATACATAAAAACACTGAGTTTATATATATAATAAGTTAGCGTGGATTATTACTTGTCTTCTATTCGGTAATCTCGAATACGGATTACAAATCGATATGTCCACCGGTCTACTGTACTTGATAAGCTTCAATCGTTGTTTGAGTATGCACTGCGTAAACGGATGTGGCCAACCGTAACCATTGCGGTATAGGAATTTCATGTCTTCCTGCAGGATCAATAGGTTGTCCATCATCAGTTTGTACCTAAAACGAAAATCAAATGGTTACGCAATATATCGCCACGATATTGTTATCCTAAGGTAAGTTCTCGGATTTCATTGATTCATCACATCAATGGCGCTTATCGTGCTTTTCCACACCGCCAAAAATATAATATTTAATATTATACATTATGTGAGAAATAAAAACTCCGGTAACCCACCGCCTGTGCTTTTATGACATCATTTAAGTATATATAAGCTGTTGTCTTACGTATATTCTCCTTCAGCGTTATCATAATTTGAAATGCATTTTCCGAATGCATGATCTACGACAAAAAAAAAAAAAAATAATAAAAAAAAAAAACTAGGTTAAAATACATATAATATGATAGTAAGTCATTGAAATACGACATAATACGGTCTTATAATGTCTTACCGTCAAAGCACCACTCGTGTTGAGCACAAACATTGCGATTAAATAGACATCCTGGAAAAAAAAAATTGTTCTCAGTTTTTCATAATATTTAAAATAAGTATATCATCATTTTATTAAAACAGGTTCTAGTTACGATATCAGTATTCATTCACATAAAATCAATATTTTTATGTTATTTTTTGTTTTAATATTATAATATTAGGTACTAGCTGAATTATACCTGACTCTGCCCAATTGTACAATATATGTTTATCATCATATATACACCACTCCATTACCTAACTCATTTACGTCCCATTCCTGTCCTTATTCTCGTCATCATTCTCGCCCCTATTACCGTCTATAATATCTTGCCTAAAAATATCTTAATATTTTCAAAGTTATTATGTAAAATATTGTAAAAAGATAAAGCCTAATGACCATCTATAGAGAATTTATTATCAAAAAAAAAAAAAAAACGATGTACCTATCACTGAAATAAATATAGTGTAATATGTAGTATAATAAATAAAAATGATATGATTAATGAAAACAGCTAGTAAACCATATTATTTCTTGGTAGACTATGTTTTTATTGTTTTTTGGTCAGGATCATATTTATTATATTATATAAATTAATAAACTGAACAGAAGTTCTTGTAAATCAAATGAAATTTCTCTATTGTTGTGGGGATATACAAGTAAACGTCTTTTGAACTCTCCGGTTCCCATACAATATGTATCCCTGTACAAGTTTTGGTTTTCCATGAAAAATTAATGTCTTATATCCTTGCCACCGGAAGGCAGAATTATACTTCTGTAGATATTATCGAGAATAACTTTAGAATGACTATTAGTGCTACTAATTAGACTTTTCAGTCATTCTGGCAGGTCACCGATTTAGTACCTACAATAGAACTTTTCTGATCCGGCACAGCATAGGCCGGGTGCTTCTAAAGACCATTCATTTGCCTGGCAATACTGATAAATCGTACTTATATTGCCAATAGAAACATAGCGATGTTATACATCTACAATTTATGTATTAATGTAGTCTACGTGGGTGATCGAAGCGTCGTAGGAGTGTGTGGTGAATTAATAATTGTTTCATTTTCTGTTTGCCATCGCAATCTTTTTGCCCTTCGCATTGAGCGGTCAATATTGGATTTAATTGTGGACAAATGGTCAGAGAAGTAGCAATTGGGAATAATATAAGTGAACAACTGGTATGTAGTGGACACAATAAGGTTATTGGTATGAAATGAATTTGAAATCACAAAATAAATTAAATCGTAGTGCAAACAATTATTAAAATTATTATCCTATAGACTTTTCAAACATTTTCGTCCGTAAAAACCTTGTCCTGCTAATAATTACGATGATATAATATAACAACAAAAAATTAGCCAAATCGCTCGAACTGTTTCTGAGATTAGCGGCTTAAAAGAAAGTGAGTTCCACGTTAATAGTTAGATATTCTCGTTGTCTTTGGTTTAAAAGTGAATTAATATCAATAATTTCATAATATAAATAATTTAAAATGATTTTATTGCAACAATAAGTGGAGATATTATTAATTATTACATATAATAATATTTTGATAATCTTAATTTATTGTTTATTTTAAAAATACTTAAAAAAATAATATCTCAAGTTAATATATTATGTAAAGTGTAGATACATGTTCAAGTGCCTTTATTTTTCTTATAAACATAATGATTAACGACCCTTTAAAGCGTTTAATTATAATAGATTATAATACCACTGATTGAGATAATATTATATTATTAAAAAGTCATCGATAACGACGATTCTGTTAGACTTCCGGTAATATGTCCATAGAATCTCAATCGAGCGATTTAAATATTTTCGTTAACATTTACCGATGCAGCAGTTGCGACGGTGCTTAAAATATTGTTTTATCGTCGTGTCTAATGTATATACGTTCTATTACGTGTTCGTGTTTCCTACAAAATTGATCACGCGTTTGTGCTCAATTTCCTCGCCGATTCTCTTTTATTTTCATTTTCAATGCCTATCTATCTATATCTACCCGACAAGCTGTTTCCGGACATTATATATCGCTATTTAACTGCTACCGCACGCCCTGTGGCTTTTCGTGTCAACGACAACGATTTTATATTATTAATAATTCGGTTAATTGTTTTTATCGAACAATCGCGCGTGCCTATCGTTCTGACGAAATAAACTACTATTATATACTACGATTACTATGCCTGCACAACAAATCGATTTGATAATTTCAAAAGCAACATAAGTCTTTGTTTACACAAAACAAAGCCAAATATACCTATTTCATGTTATTTGAACGAAATATAGTCAAAGGCAAACTATTTAAAACCACAAATAATGATAATATCATAATAGGCCCTGAAAATAAATTCCCAAATAGATGAGAGAAAGAAATTTAATTTGATGAGTTTATTAAGTTATTTATGCGGTTTTTATATACATTTTAAATTGTATGACACATGTTATTTTTGAAATGACCGATTCAATGATTAATATCGATACAGACTATAAGCATATAAGACTACAAACATATATAAGTAATCCATATTTATTTAATAAAATGTTGAAATGTTTTACCTACATATGTATGTATATGTATACAACTACAATACATTTATTATTTTAATAATTTTTAAGCTAATTATAGGCATTTAAAATATTTTATTTTTTAAAAAAAAATTTTATAATTGCCAATAAAAAAATTTCATTGGGAAAAAATTCTTGAAAATTGAATAGAAGATTTCACATATAGGTTGTTCTTACTGCCATTTCAAAATTATCAAAATAAATATACAGTTATTTTTTATAAGCGTTTTGGGGGGCAAATATTGACATAATATTACAATTTAAATATAATCTAATAATATATATTTTTAAACCGACAAAATACCATCCCCGTTCAGAATCATTTTTCGTGTACAATGATACCTATCATAAATCATGAGCTACTCTATAACCGAGGTTCACTCTACTTCTAATAAACAGCAGAGCGAATTCCCGTCCGGTTTTTTTTTTTTTTAAAAATGTATCCCATAAAAAAATAAAATTTAGAATAATTTAGTAAATTTTAGTTTCTGTTAATGAGACACAATTCGTAAGTTGGTCACCCCTAAATTAAATTACATGTTGTATACGAGAAGTCTACGATTAATAAACCATACTGCCTATACTATACGGTCGTCGGAAATCGATGGGATTTATTTTTTTATATTTTCGAATAAATTTGTTTTCATCAATATTTGACCGATAGATATATAGCATGGCAGTGAGACTAGCTTACTCTAAGTTAGAAACGTTGTTTCCCTGCAAACAACGTTTTAATAATAACAAATAATATAATAGGAATCGGCTGTTGGCATCCGAACATAATATGTTGCCCCCCTCACCCGCCCCTGGAGCAGCTAAGCCGCTCTTTACTTGTCACTGTATAGACGTGCTATTATAAACGTGGGTTCGTATACAGATAAAACATTATCTCTGTCAACTTTCTGCCGCAATAATACAAATATCTGTCAACGCCAGACATGGCAATCCTGACAGGTAGGTACGTGCACTCGATCCAATTCTGTTGGATCGCTCCACTGCCATTCCACGTAGTGCCTTGACTGGCAGTTATATATAAATCGAACATACCTAAACTTTATTTTTTATTTTTATTATTATAATTTAGCGCCCATTAGAGTTGTATGGACGTCTTAAAATCACGCAGACACTTATATGATCTCATTATACATCGATTACCGATATTATGCATTCTAAAACTGAGGACTTGTAAGTTGTAATTATATTTATACATACTACCAGATCTCGTTATCCGAAGTTAAATTTGCCAGTAATATGATTAAATTAATTACGAATGCAAATAACACCAAGCTGAAAGTAGTAATTAATCAAGATACGCTGTAGTAACGTAGTTCTCTACATCATAACCCAAAATTATACTGATAAAATTTCATATCCAAAGCTTCAGGGTAGGTAATTTTTTTCATATTTATCCTTTTCACTCCTTTTACTCCCCTTAGGGGTTGAATTTTGAAAAATCCTTTCCTAACTTCCATTATTATAGCTATCGTATATGCTGCATTTTAGCCCAATCTGTCCAACGGTTCCGGCTAGGTGAAGATAAATCAGTAAGCACGTGTTATTTTAAATACACAGATGATCAGAGTACCACTACAGTGCTTTAAAATGTTATAAAAATGAAAAGGGATCTTAAGAATACTGTAATTGTTATAGGTTTGTTGTATGATTGTATAAGAAAAGTATAGAAGATCTCTAAACAATATGAAGATGCGCATTATAGGGTACAGGCACATAGCAGAAAAAAACAACTTATTAATGCGTTAAACTGCCATAATTATGTTACTGGAAGCAAGCATAGATAGAAATGAAATATGCAATAATATAATATAATGAAAATAATTAACGGTATAACAAATGCATGTACATAAGAGTTTAATTATGGTTACGTTATTATTTAAGGTATCTGCTTCGGTTTCTAACAATATCGTTAATTGCATGCCTTTAAAATGAACAGTTCGAACAAGATCCACAAAACCCAATAAATCCTCAAATATTTTCATCAGGAATTTCCAGATCAATATACAAAATTAAAACCGGAGGAGTGCTATATTATCTTACTAAGATAAAATTTCTGAAACCTATTGAAATGTATTGCTTTGAATAAAACGGAATATTGAACTGATGATGAACAATTTTCTTTAAGATATTTCAAATCTAAATGATAAATCATAAAATTATATTTTAATTACATTTTTCGTTATTAAAAATCAATCAAATATCTCAACTGCTGGAGTACGCTTTCATATCTTGTCGTTCATTATTCGGATAACGTTGCTTCCAATAGGTGCAATAAGTTTTACATTTATTGCTATATAATATACTTATAGACAACACGGCCATAGCCGTAATGCTCGAGAGCAACAGCCAAAGTTCCTATCACTATTGTTGTGGTAATTTCATTCTTATTATTCGCATTCAACTTTTACTATTATTCGCACGGGCTATTCCGTAGTTCCAGCGGACAGACCGCATATTTTTATACCGAACGAGTGCGATGTCGCTCGCCATTTATTAACTCGCGGCAGATGCGTGCACCCTCAACCGTTTCACCACAATCGAAGACAACAAATTTTTCGCGTTGCTTTTTTTCTGTATAGCACTCGGCCCGTACACATCGGCTGCATTGCGCTCGTCGTGCCACACACCTGTAACTGCTATTGAGACTTGGCGTCCACAAGACTCAATGCTTTTCCGCGTTCAAAGTGGCGATGTGTAGGATGTGACAATAGGTAAAAAGTTCCCCGTGCCTACGCTGTGTATACTGTATAGTATATTTTCATGCACAATTAACTAATGTCATTAGAATGACGACGTTTCAAAAATTCTAACTGTATTGATTATTTGTTAGGTTCGTAATAATAATCTTTGCAGCCCGTGAAAATTAGATTATAATATCAAATTTAGTGTCGCGATAACCATGTAGGATAATTGATGTCGCAATAATACGTTTTCCTTAGAACCACTTTGAATATTAAAAATAACACTTTCAAAGTTCCACGCAATTCTCCACTTTCGTTCTTAAATTAATCACAGATTCAAAAAAAAACAAAATCACTAGGCTCACCGAATGCCATCTTTTCTACTCTTTTTTATCATCAAATTGGGTTATAATTATTTTAGTCACGGACTCATTGCGTTTTGAACGAAAATGATTAAATAAGTTTTAAAAATATAAATATAATGAAATAATTTAATAAGGTATTATATTAATTTTGGATAAAAGTTATTACGAAGGAATATATAATTATTGCGAGCGACTGCGGGTTAATAATACAAGTATAATAATCTCATAATTAGCATAGTGTATCAAATTATTATTAAAAAAGCATTGTAAACATTAATTTATTCACAGAGTTTGTTTTGTGATTTTTTTTTTTCAACCTCGGAATTTTTCAGTCATTCTTTTGACGAAACGCTCATTGCTATTCTCGTTGCTGCGTATCGATTTGCCTTATGTATAATATTATGATGCGAACCGAAGCGTTATTTTAATAATAAGTAGGTAGTAGGTATACCGTACAATAATATACATATCCTGCTCACTATCGTCCCACGTATCGAGAAATAATATAATATCGTTCGTTCCAACATTTGATGCGCATTCCCTTTAAGATTTCGTATATTTTTCTTTATCCCTCTACCAAACAATGTAATATTATATATTATGCATATATTTTAAGTAATTATATACTTCACGGAGCCGTGTATACGTACAATATTATTCTTGGTAACAAAATATACTGAGTGTTTCAAAATTATTTAATGCAATAATATATTTTGTTCTATACAAATATTTTTAATCTTTTTTTCTTTTTAAATTAGGTACCTACTATTATAGTACTGCGCTACAACAGAATAGTATTAAAATATTTATTTTTAACCCAAACAATTGATTCATAATGTACAAACTAAGCTATACATGATAAATATTAAATAGCGACTTGAAATGTTCAGGGTACTGTTCACTTTGTGCAATCTACTCATCAATTCACATTACATTATTTATTTATAACTGCATTCAACACATACAGCAATGGTGAATAATAAAATAAGCACATCACCTGTTATAGATATTAGATAGACGTATTGGGTGCGGACGAGTATATACACATTATTAAAATGTGAATAATTTGTATGAAAGTAAATGCGATGGTAATATTATTCACAAAATAAATCACAAAGTCGGATTACAAAGTATATATGTAAAATTCTACTACATTCCAAACGAATGTAGGGCGTAAAGTAATAACGAAAATGTTTAGCCGAATATTTAATGCGACATGCGACATTCCTGAATAGGTACGCCATATTACTATATTAGTCAATAGTCGAATACATACACGTTCTTTCGGTAAAACGATTTTAAACATTTATCGATTTCATCCCATTTATATTACAACATCAATTGGTGACGTTATATAATATGAAAAAATACATTTTTTTTTTTTTTTTTTGGCGTGGTTTATGATTGAAACACACTGGCAAGAAAATGGCTGGTAATCGCTTTTTCATCCGAAAACATCAAAAATGATTACCCACTTATGTGCTAAGCGTCCATTAAACCTCAATATTAGGCACTGAAAAAATAACAATTACTAGTAATTAGTAGAGTAGTTGTAAAAGAAAATATTAATAATTGTAGTCATATGCGGTTTTTAGATAATTTATTTACTAACATAACAATATTATACATTTTTATTTAATGTGGTATAATTAGCTGCTAAAATCGTGAAAACTTTTTTTTCGATCAAGGAAAGTATTTTTTTTTCATAAATCCTAAAATAATACAGGTAAAGTGCAGGAAATGCATACGTACCTACCTGAAGTTTAAACACTTTTTTTAACTTTTTATAGTGAACAAAAACGTACTCATTTTTATAAGAAAATCTGTTGGCACCATCTAAATAGCCTCATATTTCACTGTCATGATATTTCTGTTGACATTTTATTTTTTTTTTTTGGTCATCGCCGCTGTCCAAACTTTGGTGATTAAAACATATACTATCTGTATATATATATATATATAATAAAATGAGCGATTTATTATGGAAAAACTGATTTATAGATGCTGTATAGTATTATTGAAACAATGGATGTAATGAAAAACCATCTATATTAATATATTATATTAAATAATATAATACCTACATTACGTTTATACGCCATTATCATTTTTACCAGCATTATATATTAACGGTAACCGAAAAGTGAATAGCCAAAGAGGTATTGATGTTTTTATTTTATACGTTTTATTAAATAAAGTTTGTTTATAAATACATAATACATAATATAATAATATATCTATTCTTAAGCCTAAACGTGCGAGATGAAGTAGAGAGTTACTTTAAAATTGATTATTATACAGAAATAAAAGAAAAAAAATGATTTACCCAAATCATCCAATAGTATTAAACAATTATTACATGAATTATATTGACGGTAAAAAGAACATTATACTTATGTAGTTATGTATAATCAAATAATATATACAAGTAAAATTGACTGATTATGTTACCATAATTTTAATTAATAGTATACAAAACTAGTAATAAACAAAATAAAATAATAAGCTAAACAACGCATCAAGAATGATAATAAGACACTTATTGTGAAGGAAGTTGATGTATACAATATACATACGATGATGCGTAGACCGGTGACACCTATTATATCGGTAAAATAATAATGATTATAAAGTAATGTCCTCGCGCAAAGTAATACCCTTGCGCAGATGGCCTCGACTTGGCATACTCTAACGAACGCGTAGTAACCCGATATATCTGGTAGTCGTTAAATTACAGACGAGATTTGCGAATAAGAAAATTACTTATTTTCCCGTGCGAAAGTTGTAAAAGACCATCGTTAATATAAAAAAAAAACGCAAAAACATCTGTTTAGTTATTCTCGGCCACATCGCGTACTGTTTGGGGCACCGCGTTTCTTTTGTGCACACTAACTCGTGCGAACTACTCGAACGAACAAAACAATAATATTCTTATATTTATACATATTATATACTTATATATATATATATATGTGATATTTCGCGAGCGAACTTTTTTCCAAGCAGATGATTTATTGTTCGCGAATTATATAATATACGCGTACAATATTATATACCTGTACACATCTCGTGCATGCAGACGAAAAAAGGTATTACTAAACAATGCGGGGCCCCGAAAACAATGACGCGCGGGTTATTCGTATGATATATATGATATATATATATATATATATATATATATACTATTATGTTTATGTACAATAATGTCCATTTACGCACATGGAGCCTTACACGAGTCGGGTATCTCGACCAGGCGCATAAATGGCATAGAAAATAGATTTTTAAAATGCGTTATTAACATTTTTTTTTGTTACCGATGTTACGCATTATTATATTTATGTTTCCGGGTAGAAAAGTTGAAAATCAAAACCAAAAAAAAAAGAAAAGAAAAACTTTGGTTCAAAATAACAACAAACGCTGTTCATTGACTCACCAGTTTCAATATTATATTTATAATATGCATATTGGATCATTCACACGAACTGCCGTAATATTTGTTTATAGGTGCGTTGCTACAAAACCGAAGTGTTTAGGATTACATTTTGTCGGGGTACGTTGGAAACAATATCGTGTTGAGCTAAATCAAAAAATTCCAACTACGAACGAAGTATGTACTTACTACTATGTAACGATTTTGTGTAAAACGTTATTTTGTCATCAACAAAACTATCATTACGCTATGTGTGAACTACTACACTACGTGTTGCGCGTTAAAAAATGAACGATGGATAGAAATATTGAACGTATACTGTATACACGTGTATGTATAATAGGTAATTTCAAATACAATATATAAGTCATAAATTTGAAATCTTACACGAGTTACAAAATACTAATTAATCTCATAAATAAAAACACTTTTGTGCTCCTGTCTTATTTATTAATATCTTGATTTTGAGTCGAAATGAGTAAAGCAAAGCAACCCAATGACTAAACTCTAATTGTTGATTTTTAAAAAGTTATACAAGGTGAATTGTTCTTTGGACGGTTTTATAGATACATTTGGCTTCTTCAGGGTCATTATTTATGGTTTTAAATAGTCTACCTTTGAAAACTATATTTTATTAATATAACAAAAAATGTATTTGACATTGTAAAAACAAATTCTCGTAATGTGGTTTTGAAATCAAACTGATTCAATTAATGAATTGACTATAGCATTATATGTGGTAAACAACTGATGCGACTGAATTTTATTATTAGTATTTATTTATTTATTTATTTTTTTTTTGTAAGGTTTATTGTTTAGACTTTAATGAGATATTATCAAATAATAATACTATTCTCGTAAATAAAATATTTATATTGTATATACTTGAAGAAACGTACGTTATCATATAATTTATAATCGACCTGTATTTGATAAAATTTGTAACCAAAATGATGGTTTAATTTATTTTCAAATAAAAAAATGTAACAATAACAAATGATGATGTAAATATCATGGCACTATGATATGTTGTTTATTTATCTGTATAAAAATATATTATATTTTTATGAAGTTTTTTTTTTTTTAAGACCTAATTTTAAACAAAAAATTATGCTACGTGTATATAATATAACAATATTGCAACGTTCATATATAGACTAAACAATATACCTAGTTCGTACATCACACTACGCTTTGTACGTCATACATACAATACATATTAATTTGGTTGTAAATTCAATCTCGTCTTATTACCATATTTTATGCGATTTTATTTTCAAAGAAAATCGAAATATACGACGTGTTAAAGAAATACATTATCACGTAGTATTACATTAACACAATATATTGCTCTTTCATGGACGTAATAATGTTAACGATATGATCATACGATAATGTTTAAAATAAACTTTTAAACAAAATAAATGGAAATAAGAACTAACTGCAAACGTACATATTGTTATAATATTACATTAATATTACGTAAACGATGCTTAGGAAAATCAGTTCATAAATTGTACAGTTTTACTCATCTCTAGGGGATGCTGGCTTGGAATCGAAACGTGCGTCATTACCGTACGGTTTTTATTGTATCGTGGTACGCTTTAAACGATGCTTTCCGTTGATGATAAATTAAAATTTAACTTTCTAATTGCTATACATAATTATTAAAGCCGATCGAGACGCGTATAATATACGTGAATATCGAGATCGATATTTTCCCGTAAGTGTTTATTCAATATTTACTTATTACCCAAATATCAATGTATAAACATACATACAATTACTATTGTTATAGGGGAGAAAGTAATTGTTTGGAATGTATCTTAAAAATATAGCGTAGCAGGTGGTTGAAAAAAAAATATGTCAAAAGTAACATTTTACAGAAAATATTATTACAATGCGTCTAAGTATTTGAAGAATATTATATTTTGAAGAAAAAAAAATAAATGTTACCGAATGTTCAGCATTTATATTCGTAATTGCATTTAAATAGTCAAAGTAAATAATATTGCTAGTGGAAAAATATAAAATTATTTACCAATGTGTGTTTAACGTAGGTACGTAAATAATGCGTAAATGCAATATTGTTATGGGAAAAATGTATTTATAAAACCAACAAAACTCAATAAGTTACAGTAGCATAACAATTCTACTCTATAATGTTATTATTCTAATTGTTTTTTTGTCGGGTTCGTATTTAATGACACTGTTGTTTAAACCAATGTATTCGATTGCACGTTTTCCAATGCCCATTATTTACTCTTATAGTTTTATCATATACGTATAATGGAAAAGAATATTTGATATAATATATTATTGTGTAAAATCTATACGACGAATAATTGTCTATAATTGAGTACTATTTTTTTCCGTAAATTGGTAGTGGTACCACGTTAAGATACTATATAACTGATGCAAATTATTAGTATACTCAATATCTATAGCTACACTTTAGAGTTTAATATATTATTTATAAAAGCTTGCAACCTTACAAATGGTGCCATAAAGTTGGCGACACCATTTTCTAGCTGTTACTCACGATAAATAAATCTAACAAATTCTAATATTTAACAAGTTTGAAACTTTGTTCATAAGGGTATTTGGATCAAACTTACAAGTTATGCTATGGCACCTTTGCGTGGGTACGTCCCTACATTATTTTAGAATTTGAACGGAGTGATGAATATATTGATTTTACAATGATGTGTTTTTTTATACTTATTTTTGTGTCTGTCATCACGTTTTGGAGCAATAATAGTGCTTTGATTTTCTTATTCAATAACATATTTGAAAGGAAAGTGAATCTAAATAGTATCTAGGGGGTTAAAAGTAAAAAATTATTAATAGTTTTCAAAACTTAGGAAAACCCCCAAAAGAGTAATGGAAAACGGACATTTTTACGCAAAACCAGTTTTTGACAAAATCGATTCTTTTCTTTTGCTTTAACTCAAATACAAAAAACTGTAAATACTTGACATTATCACCAAATGTTTATTTTAACTTTGTCCACACGGTTAAGTTTTCGGAGTATTTGGACTTTTTTGAGCTATTTAGAAGTTATAGACAATTTAAATTAACAAGTTATTTTTTTTTGAAATATCGAAAAAAAAATTGGACTATCCAAAAAATCTCGAAAATGTAATAAATAGTTTCTTATAAGTAGTACTTGTCGCAATTCAAAACAATCGAAAATTGTTAGTCACAATTTTTACTTAACCTACAGCAGGGCGAGTATCCGCTTTAGGTTTTCGATCATCTTTGTACTAAATGTTATGCTTATAATTATATTTTTATATTTCAAAAATGTTATCCCAAAAAGGATTTTGGCAGTTATTAAAATATCGATAGCGGTAACTTATTCATTATGCAAGTTCAGAGCGATGTAAAATTAACACGAATAGAATAAAATTATTATTGCTTATAAATTGGGATTTTATGTAAATGTTATTATATTACTTTATCTGCGTATAATTATTTCTCAGGATAATTTTTTACTCGACAGATGACAAGTTACTTTTAGAAAAAAAGTTAAATCGTCTCTCTAGAACTCAGCTGAAGTGTAAACCTATTCGCTTTCACGAATCTATAATGTAAAATAAATGGTTTCTTAATGCGGAATATAAAATGGGAATCAAGGGTATTTATATACAATGCGAGTATACATATACATAAATATATATACTATTTAATAGCTTTATAAATATATCAATAACAGTATCCTTTACGACAAAAAATAATATTCTCAACTTGAACAGTCTATATTCATCAAAACGATAAACATAAATTATAGGCTTCTTCTATTTTTTTTTTAACTTTAAATACATAATCAATTTGCTAAATAATAAAAAATATATGAATACTAGACGTTATGTATATAATGATATTTTTTTTGATTTTATTAAACCTAATGCCAAAATTCATAAGAATTAATTTTGATATTGATAAAAATATCACTTATTCTACGGTGTGTTACAAAGAAATCTTTAATTGTTGTAAACAGTAATTTATTGTTATGATTGATTTCTGATTTTATTACGAAATTGATTTGAAAATAAAAATAAATATCCTTCCGACCCTACAAAGTACATTTTTTTTTCTTTTGTAATCCACAATTCATTGCATTTACAATCAATGAATGTATATATGATGACAATGATGGATGTGGACTTGAGAAACGTTCTAGAAAAGGAACTTGGGCAACATATTAATTATTGTACAAATTAAATTGCACTTGTAAGTTGTAACCTGTGCCTTAGCGTTCATGTATGTAGGCACTAAGCACGTATCACTCGGACGTTGTTCGTATTTACGTTGTCATTGTTATTTATGGATATTACTTATTACATTAGTGGTTTTAGAAAAACAAAGGACCGAGAACTGTGGCAGGTATATAAATGTTTACTTTAACGTTTCGTTAACATGCTTGCAGCAGATAATATATATGCGTTCAGTGTTCACGCACAGGTGCGTTCGTAACCATGGCCACTGCGATGCGCATAATAGAAATGTTATTTCGTTTAATCGACGGTGAACAGTTATAAATTATAATTAATGGGTAACGAAAACAAGTGTATCGTTTGATGTTTTGCCAAATGATTACAGTTCAATATTGTGTAGGTAATATCATTCACGACTGCGATTAGTTTATAAGGAGCACAAACACACGAAGAGTGGTCCCGTTACTCAATACCGCGAAAATAAATTCGTAGATAATAATATCATATCATATATCATAATATGGACGCGTTATTTTGCATTAATGTGAATGAGTTTTCTATTTTCTTATTATAATCTCGCAATTATGTTGAGTGCATCGCGTGAGTAGGTATATTATTACGACAAAATGGGAGTTTCTTCGAAAAACTGACAATACTGCGTTGACGTTTTCATATAGCGAAGTCCGCCGACACGTTGTGTTCGAATGAGTGTATTTTTAATATAATTTTGAACAGACATTTCTCCTAACACGCACCTCGAAAATGTAGTATTACTGAGTACGGCACCCCGAGCCGTAAAAAAAAATTAATTCTCGCTTCATCCTCCGCACAACCATCTGATATTCCAAAATGATACATCACTGACTTCTGGCTTATAGTTATAATAATACACGGCATATGAGCCTTAACGTAAGTACATTCGAATTCGCTCAATTTCATATCCACCGTAATTCATTTCAGTCGTTTAAATTTAATAAAGTAAGTGGCAGCTCAATTTTACCAAACGAATACCTAGTTTTATTGTGTAGTACAATCTCACTCCCGACAACGGACATTTGACGTCCCTTCTGCAGAACATACTTGCTCAACTTTTGCTCCCAACCATATTAATCGAAAGTACAATCAAATATTGAGATTTATTAAAAAATTCGACGATCTCAACATTTTTTTTTTAATGAACATAAATTTTGTTTTCACGATACGTAATTATGTTAATTATATTTTATGAATATTTTTAATATTTATTCAGAGGTAGAAGATTTCTAAATTTTTTTTTTCTAGTTTTGTTCCTCTCAGATTCATACTGTGTTGGTGGGCATTTATCACTGAATATTGTTTACAAATTGTAACACTTGTCGCCCCCCCCCTGTCCGACTGTTCACAGGTATGTGGCCGTCGCGACGGGACGATGATGGCTTCCAAAAAATGTATTACATACTATATATTATTGTGTTATCGAGATCGGCGCTGGACCGGCGCGCTATATGTTTTTTGATCACGTTAAATCGAGTGACCCGAGAGTTATTGCGTGGGTAAAGTGCGGCGTGGATAGAGGTATACCCTAGAGTAATTTGTTTTGTTTCATCCCTAACCCGAGCAGCGTATACATGTAGTAACGTTTCGTTTTCTTCGCGTTTTTCTCCTTACGAAAACAAACCCATTTGTTTATGACTCCGACTCGGCAAACAGTGGTCAGTTTTACCGGCGAACGGAGGAGAGCGGCACACCCCAAAACAACCCACACAGAGCACTGCCAGCCACCCTCGTCCGTCCGTCCGTCCGTCTAAACAACCCCGCCACCGACCTATTTGGATGACGGAGTGCGTGGTGTGGTGATGCTGTTCCGTGGGCGGCGGATATGACCGTGGTAGCGGTGGTGGTGGCAACGGCGTCGGCGGTATACACGGTATATTGATCGAGGGAGGTTTTACGCAACGGCTCCACCCGGTCGACACACCGCCGGCCGTCGCAGGAATATGATTCCCACGCGCTCGTGTTCTCACGGTTTAAACTCAATTTGAAAAGGAACGATAACATACACACACACACATACACACACACACACACGTACACGTACACGTACACGTACACACGTACACATGTACACAGTATCACACACGTATGAAAGTTGCTCCATGTTACATTATATGGAAATTTGTACTCCACGCGAGTGTATATTTCCGATTTTGGTACACAGAAGTCTGTCCGGGTATAAATATAGGACCGTTGTAATTCTGGTCCGTGTTTGCTGTTCGTGGCACGTATAGAATCTATACTATAGATGCATAAAAAACCATAATCCTGTTTAAATATTATGCGTAGGGTCGAGTTTGTAATAAAAATACCTATGCCTACAACGTCATAAAATGTGCTACATGCTCGCCGGCATTGCAACCGTCCCATCCTCTTGAGAAGTCTTTCAATTTCCATTTCCCGATTGATTGCACGTAGGCCTATATACACATGATGAGAGTATTTCTCGATACAAGTGATAAACGAATTCTTTACTAGTCGCTTATGAGTCTGTCTATAATGTTAAACACTTGCAATGAAGCGCTAGTTCGAACTTCTACAAAAACGAATTTACATAATCCAAACGCCAAAAACTTGACAGACATTTTCACCGAAAATCATTCGACGATTTTCCTGCTGAATATCTCGACGCTGTACCACCATCAAATTAAGTCGTATTATTGTCACCGATCGGACTAGTTTTTCAACGCCTTCAATGACGCTTCGAGCTATCTTCTATCACTGTTCTTCTGCATTTTCGTTCCAGACAGCTAAACAGACAACTGCAGTCATATACGTGTACATACCTACGTTCACCTTGTCGACGTACATGGCTAGTAATCATATACAGCTGTACGCGTGATTATTTACAATATCATCGAAAAGCGTAAACTGTTGCGTCCCCCATGTGCGCAAAGGTTTTCTCTTCATCAGATCCACGCATCCGCCCAATAGCGGACTCTGTAAACACGACGACTGTTGACGATGCGCGTTTGTCTTTGAAATCAACGATCCCTACTGATCAAAAGGACCCGGGGCAATAACACCGTGTACGTATTATAATGATATGTGTACATGTCTTTACCACGCTGCATGGGGGGGGGGTAGGTGTGCGTCCTTTAATGTGACGTTCGTTATCCGAGTGCGCGTTCGTGCACTGCAGCATACCTAGCTATAACCACCGCATGTTATTCGCTACCGTGCGCGTTTATAATTAACAACATTTCGGAAACCTGCAGCTTCGGAGAACGCGCACCGTAAAGCTTAATATTATACGCATAGGAATATATGCGTATACGAATAATATCGTGTTCGAACCAAATATTATACGTTTTCGCCATACGTCTCATCTAACCGCAAGTGCGTCGTGAAGTGTGTGTACACATAATAATACGGACTAATCGGATTTTCTCCTTTCTACGACCGAGTCCGTACACATCAAATAGTATAGATACTATGTACATATAGATACACGTTCATACGTTCGGATGGCAGATGCGCGAGGTTAAAGCTTGAGCAATGTTTGCGCAAGAGTTCATCGTGAAGAAGTATCGCAAACAACGGAAATAGAAATTTCTGAGTTTGTAATATTTTACATATTTTACACACACACACACACATACACATATGTACGCAAACGCACGCGAACATATGCTCACAGGTATAGTAACAATCGACGGCGACGGTGGTCTCTGCACAAATCTCTTGGGGGAAAAACGCATTTGTCATGTTTTCATTGTGTGGTAATATATTTTATACTATTATACGATCCTTCTTCGCTGACACACGATGTTATACTATTGACTACCTTTCCAATATATGTATACTATTTCTGCTTAAAATGATATCCTATGCATATACGTATATATTTATGAGCAAGATTCAAACGACCGTATATCTATTACTTTCCATTTTAAGGTTTTCGACTTTTAGAGTTTTATGTACTTTTATTTTGTTTAGCGAGAAAAATCGAATTATTTTAAATCAATATTATTCTATTTTTTTTTTGTTCGCAAAAACAATAAAATGTTCACTCAAACAAATTGGATCTCAGAGATTATTTTGTTAAAAATAATGATGCTTTAAGTGTCGTCAATACTTAATATTAAAACATTAGTGTTATCTTGGAGCTATTAATTATTCATACAAACGTCAATTAGTTATTGGCTTTTATTCATTTGGTTAGGCGTTTACTTCAAATTAATAAAATATAATTGTTTATAAGTTATTGCTCATTTTGAAATGATAAGAAATTCAATCTTTAGAGGACTAAATATATAATACTTCATTAGCCAAGTTTAAAAATTAAATTTAGATAATTTAACTATTTTTATAGTTATAAACAACAAAAATTAAATTAAAGCGGGAAGATAATAGAATAAACAATTGAAAGGTATCTAAACTATTTTTCTAATGTTCCTTTAACCAATTTCGTTATGTCGCTACTGCAGAATTAAATGCTTCTATTATTATTGTCATTCATTTTAGACATTTTAAAGAATAATTATTACAAATCCAATGTTAAAAAACTAAACAATATATTTGAATGAATTAAATTTACTTTTACGCTAAAAATATAAGTTTAATTAAAGAATTATTGTACCTTCTTCAAAATTTGAGAATTTCGAAATGTTTTATAATAAAATATCAGATAAATTAGTACTAAATCCTTCCCTAATCGAAAATTATTTTTGTTGGTATAAGTTAAATTTATATATTATATGACAAAATATAGTTGTAACTTGTAACTATATAAGAATTTAATTAAAATCAAAAATTCTCCTAACAGAACAACTGAGGTCTAGATTAGAATCAGAGTTACTAACCAACTCGGGAATTATAAATTCTGGATTTCTAATGAAGTATGCCCAATTCAATGAAACAAGGTTTATATTATTATGAAGGAGGATGAAAATTGTGATAAAAATATAAAACGTCAATGTATATCAGCTGCTCAAAAAAATAGTAAATCTCAATAATTTACGAACAAAAAGTATTTTGAATTATCAAAGCAACATGTATATATGAAACTATTATAGTAGATAGATTAGAAATTACCTAATTTAGTTCTGAATTTATTAATTTAACAAGTTATATCGATTCTTCATTAAGACATCAAATCTAATTGAACAGTTTAAATTCTACTTAAATATACTGAAATTGAGTATTTACAAAAAAAAAATTCTTCATTCCAGTTAACAGTTAAATATTATAAAAACTAGAAGAATTCATTTTGAGATCACGTGAATATGAGACAACACAAGAGAAAATTGTGAGCTTAGATTTAATATTTTTAACTCAAGATAAAACTAAAAAGTCCTTAAAAATGATTTAAAGTCTAAACATGCTTTTGCATCGGAAGAGTGTAAGAAAAATGTTGAGTTTTTATTTTTGAAATAGGATTAATTTCAAACAACAGTTAATCATTTTGAAGATGATGTTATTGATGAAACTAAATAATTGTAACTATACTATAATGTAATTATTTTAAATTTTTAATAATATGTTAGAATTTATTTTTTGTTTAGTTAAATTGTTGTGATTATTTTACTCATAAACAAACACTACATAGAACCGAATTACACATATATACGTTCTATAACATCGAATAAATACAATTATACCATGTATCTATACCTAGAAGAAACAGTTGTCTATATAATAATAATATACATAGTTTATTTTTGAAGACAATTTGAACATATTTCAATAAACAGTTCTATATTTAAACAATAAATGATCATTCAATTGTGCATTTTCCACGAAGTTGTTCGTCGACTGAGTCCAAATCATGGCCACGCAGCCAACAGGGATTTATTTAATACGATCCCCATGCAATTTAGCTATTAAACGAGAATTACGTATAATTTAATAATTTATAATTACTCAGAGTGCCCGCTAATTCGACCAACCAAAAAATTATAAAATTATAAACAGATGAAAATACAGCACGTATAGCTTTGGTGCGCTACGATAAGGGCGGTAAGGCCAGTCTGTCTTTAAATAATTATAATCTATACCTAATGCGGTAGAAATTATAACATTTAGAGCGTAGTCAGTCGAATTCATTATACTACGAAAACTTATCCTTTAAAATGTGTTCCTCACGATGTTTGTTATAGAGTTCGTTATTAAATTGCCTCGATGATTTAATCTAGGTACCATAACAGGTCGTATAAAAAAAAATTTTAACGGTAGTCATAATGATCCAATGACCCAACACGGGGCTGAAAAGTAAATTAAAACCTTAAAGTAACATTGGAAAATGTTGTTAAAAGCTAAACCTTGACGGTAACGTTTATGGTTACATCAACAAACCCAGTCAATATAATATTATGTAATAGTATAAACACATAATAATGTACAAAGGTTTATTGGTAGGTAGAGTCCAACATGCTTGCTTTTTAAGTAATTTCCTTCCACAAACTGTTGGGAGTCGCTATTAATATAAAATAGAATTTAACATCACGGGTTCGTTAAAACAATTTACCTGTTCTCTTCTTCCAATCCGATGTCCATCCTAATTGTCAGTTTTACGGTAGCATTAAAAGTAAATTAAAAATCACAATAATTACAAAAGCGGAATCGTGAAATATTTACCAGCCTGCAGGGAGGACAACCATTTATCAAACATTAAATAGGTCCCGATGTTTTCTTATACGATACGGAGAGGGCTACGCGCATAAAGGACTAAATATTATTTTCGTAAATAACCCGTTTATACAGCATGCCAAAATAATCTTTTTGTGTATACGTACGCGTTGTGTTATGTATTTTATGGATTCGTTTATTCGAATAAAATATTTATCGAACCCCGTTGACCGTTGAGTATTATAAATTATATAAATCATAATGGACAAAATATTTAAAACCAGCATTTAAGGAATAATTCGATCGGTATGAATGTGACACTAATAAGTAATAACATATATGTATAGTAAGAATAAATAGTAATTGGAAATATTATAGTTTATCAATACAATTGGAGTATTAAAATGATCCGAGATATAATAATGCGTGCAAGCGGAGTACAATCAGTGCAATTTAATCTTTTTAACCATGTACAAAAAAGAATGGTATTATGATTGTGATGTTTTATGCATTTATACTGGATCAAAATACTTCAAATAAAGTAACAGAGTGTTTTAGTTCAAATAGAATTATTAACCCGTTAACCAACAGTTTACAAAATGAATAACTCAGTTGAATCACGGTAATTCATTTATTACTACGATCGTCTGATGATGTAAACCGAATGGTTTATACGTTATTCACAAAGTATGTGCCGCGTGAAAGATTGTTTTTATCGATGTTATTTTTATTAACGATCATGGTGTAGGTGAAATAACTAAGATGTAAATTTGACAAAAAATCAGTATACAATCATCGAACGTTCAATATTAAATGAAATAAATGTATTTTTTAAATATTTTGGATTCTGAGCGAAGCGTAGAAGAATAAAAGATTATGGTTTATACGACGGCCAATATGTATGAGTATATTTTTTTTTATTATTATTATTATTTACTTGAAAATATAAAATATAGTTCTATTTTTTTTTTTTTATATAAGCGTTGAAAAGTTTCACGTAGCCCTATAATTCAATTGGATAGGTATTTCATTTCACTGTTTTTTTTTTCAGGTATAAGTAATTTTTACGATGGTTAAAAATACATTTTGAAAAACGACAAAAAGAGATAAAGAAACAATATTGGAATTTATATAAGTTTTCACAAAGTTGTGTTTAAGTTACTTAGTTTAATAGTCATTTGAAAAGTAAGCGTTCAAAAATTATAAGACTACTAATTTATATTATTGTCCCAACAAAATGGTCAAAAGACCATTGAGCGGTACTCAATATGCGTAACTTATACATTTGGTACCGGTAGACTAAAAAAATTGTTTAATTATGTTTAAAAATGTATTTTTATTGTTTATAGGCAAAATTACTAAGTACGATATACAGATGATAGCTGTTGGGAATATCCAAATATATTATTTAATGTTATGGTAAATATTCAAAAAAGAAAAAACGAATAACGTGTGTTTTTTAAAGCAATATATTATTATTATGTGGCCATCAAGAAATTTCGAAAATTACATTTTCAGTGTTCTGAAACCGTTGTCTTGAGACGGATAATATATTATCTAGACCACCAATCATTTTACCGATCACTTACAATAATCATTGTAAATCATTGTAACGCGTTTTAGAAAACCTGATAATTTTTCAATCCCATAACGAAAATCGTCAGACAATAACTGCAGTTATATATATATATATATTATATTGGTATACTTCTCATTCTAATAGTAGATGAAATTATAATTATATTACTTACCTATATTGTACCGTTCGCAATGAATGCTGCATACCACGAATGTAGTGATGAAGGCCGCTTTTATTAAAGGGCCAATCATGATCAGTTTAATTGTTCAGCATCTAACTGGCTGAAACATCAAAGAATTTAAATTAAATTCAAATACAACACATATTTTACTTGTTTATTATGACTAGTGATTCGTTTTAAAGTATTGTTTTCTACTTTCGGTAAAATCATATTATTTATGTACATGAGCGCACCGAAGCGGAATAATGAAAATATTATCAACTCTTTCGATTTTTCATAACCATTTAGCAACCTAGTATGTATTTGTATATGTTTTCGATTTTATTTACATAATTTAAACAACGTGACGGGTCGTAAACGACTTTGTTCAGCAAACGAGAGCTTATCTCACAAATTATTTTTTAATTAAATCGTTACCAACTATAGTATTCCCTGGCATAATATTAAACAGGTCTACTCGATTTACTTTGTTTATAATTTAAATGTATTTATTAGCTGTAGGACCGTAAAACGTGATGTAATGTCGAGTAATTTTTGGACTCTGAGGCAAACGAAGTAAAACTGCACCAAAAGTTTCAGACTGAATGTCACTAAATAATCGGAAATTAGATCCGGTAGGTACTTTATGTGGGTATTTTTAAAATTTTCTTAATCATGAACCACAACATTTTTAAACCCTGTCTAACACCGTAGTAAAGCCAAAGTGATTTTTTTGTTTGGGTAATATAAAATAAGTCATTTTGTTGTTTGAAAGATATGCAATGCGCGGCAAACCTAATAAATTCATATTGTACATAAAACATGACATAATCTGAAACCTTGGCTCAGTAGTTTGTAAAAATGTTTGAAGTTTGAATTACAGCATAATTGATTTTACTTTATTTTTTCGTCATGTGCAAACAATTTTTTATTATTTTTTTAAGAGCTGAAAACTTTCTTCAAACTAATTCAGATGGAATCCTTACCTATAATAATATAATATTCCTTAATAATATAGTTGAAAATCACAATTCATGTTACCTGTTCTAAATAAAAGCGTGGTTTTCATTACAATTATTGACTAATATTATACGTCTAAAAGATTATATTAATAAATTTACTAAAACAACATTGAGCTACAAATAGTTTTTAAAACGCACACTATAGATACTACATAAAAAATGAATGTATTTTATATAAGTAATTTATCTATCATACACCGATCGTTACAAATGATCGGTGTCTTTTTTCCTCTGAGTATACGTTTGGTATCAGTATCCTGGAGGACAAAAACTTGTAGGTTCAGTGTTCCCTACTGCATACGTCCCTAGACATATCTTTTTCCATCATACAATATAAAGACGTTTCTGAGATTTTCGAAAAATAAAAAAATAACTGTCATTTCCAACGAAGTTTGATGCTACAATTGAACAGAACGTGTATGTATTATACATATATTGTGTACTGGAAGGTACACATATACGATAACATATGAGATGTCAACATCCAAGTGAAGTTTGTTGATCAATGGTTGTTTTCTTTTTTATTTTTATTTTTTTTTTTTTATTTGAATGAATAGTGTCGTATGGTGCGTCATTGGGAATATGTATATTCATAGGTACGGCACCTCAGCAAATGTTAATCTGAGAACTTAGAGTTTTTGTGCAATCCCATACAATTTTTTCGGTAAATTCTTTTAAGAAAACTATTTCATTATTGGTAAACAAGTAGTCTTGATAATACATTTTTATTCAAAACAAAACCCCTATAGTTAATGTAGCTAAATCTCAGTGAGCTTTTTGAGTTTTAGATATTTTTTAACAACAAGTTCTTTCATTTTTCACTTTAAATTTTAAAACAAAATTAGATTAGGTAAGAATAAATAATTAGTGTTGTCCCGTGTCCGGATGTTGTACCTAGTAAGTATCACGTTATTGACGCAATGATAACATGACAACAACACAGTCTGTCAAATGCAACGCGCAGGTGTACACAAACAAGCATGCCTATACGGAACGGCACGTGGTATCACTGGTACAATATAATGAGAATGATTGTACACGGTCCACGTGACAATTCCAAATGTATTTATGCTACATTAATATTTATACAAACGCGGTGACTGATACCTTGGACGATAGAAGAGTGCAATCTACCACCGTTCAATTCAATAATACCTATATACATGTTATCCAAAAAAAGTTATGTAAAAAAAATATATATTCGTTCCCGTTCCAGATTAAAGTCCAATTTCCACATTCGAATCGGTCGATTCATCCACTACCGCCGACGCCAGTTGATATTTATATTATACTCACTACGTATATATTATATATTATATTTATAGAGATAGATGAATATAGTGTGTGTGTGTGTGTGTGTGTGAGAAGAGAGAAAGAGAGAGAGAGAGAGAGAGAGAGAGAGTTGACCGGTCTGTACGATATATGAATATTACAAAGGGATTGGAGGGCGCGTAATCGGTCAATGACAACGTAAATTCGCGAATACATTTGGCCGTCGGATTAGTTGCCCGCGCATACACTATCCATGGTATATACATGTATATGTGTGGGTGCGTAGATTATAGGTAGTAATTTAGTATTTGGATCAGCTATATATACGTGCAAACGGCTGACAGTGCCGAAACAAATGATCGTTCGACTCGAGTGCAAATTGGAATTGATACGTTTTATTTACGGACGGAAATTTGAGTTCGCTGGTCTAACCTTTCTGCGCCCTTGCAGCAGTTTGCTGACAGTGATGGTCCTGTGAGATACACGGTACAATAACTGATGGTTGAGGTCGTCACGTATTCGCCTAAAGATCACCGAACGTGGGCTGCCGCGATACTTGACGAAAGGATTATGTTTAAATAATAACTTTAATATATTATGTACTGTACTTGAGCTTTCTGGCATTTATTCAATAAATAAATAATTATCAGTACGAACTGCCGTATGCCTGCAGCAATGCAGTATGTCCGGCTTATTGGCACACTATAAGCAATGGACAATATAATATAGCATCGAGCACAGAAAAAATGATACCTACCGCGTATGTATTTGAAAGTGTTTTGTATAACGGATCGTATTATGTACACGTAGGTATATTATTATGTATTGCAAAAAAAAAATAACTTTAGTGTGGATGTAACCATAGTTATATACTATGAACATTTTTTTTTTTTTTTTTTTAATAACATATTGATGACAAGAAAAACCTATTTATTATGAAAAATTTTTCAAGGATACATTTCCAATATAATATTATATATTACGATTCCGTAGAGCGATTGCTGAACACCGATCGATACCAATAGTTGCAGCCCATAACCATTTCCAACAGCTGTATGTAATTCGACTGAAATACCAAATAATTTTTTTCTACTATTGTCGGCCGACAAATTGGAGTAAAACACGTTTACCAAAGTATTGGCTCATGTACGATTTTACATCATGTGGTTGAGCGTCATTAGTTGTGTACTTCTTATACTTTATGATATAAATATACAATAATGTGAACGTACCTAAAAATGAAATAGTTAAAAAGAAAACCGTAAATGCATTATAGAAGACCCATTATGTCTGTCTTCATACCGTGTTATACTCGCAAGTTCGTATTATGTGATAACCTTGTAAAGTTATAACCTAATCAATGACCGTAGTCCATAGGTATTTACGTATCTGCACTATAGTTATGCATATACATATGTTACATATATAACAAGCATGTTCGTGAAGTGAGCAGCAGGATAGCTTGCAGTTGTTCCTCGATGAACTGTTCTGTCCCCTTATATGTAGTTATTTTTATACCACCCAGAAAAAAACAGATTATTTTATTATTGCATATTTATTTAAATATACTTGTAAGATTATAATAAAAAACTGCACTAACAAATTTTTTGATTTATCGACAAATATATTATAATATTGTATGCATTATTATATAGTGAATATTTCATTAAAATGTTGTTATCTGAAACAAAAATCACGCGTATATTACTTCCGTGAAAATATTAACCACCATATTAGCGAACGCAAACAACAATTAAATCATTTTTATTATACCCGTTTATTATTTTGAACTTCAAAACTATTTAAAGATGTTAAATGCATTATTACAAACGCTATATTAATAACATTTGAATTATTTATTTTCTAGTTGTGTATTTAAATAAGAAATCTACTGAAAAAATAAAAATAAAAATAGTTATTCAAAACATTCACGTACGAACAAGCAGCGTTTAAGCGTTTGAAGTGTTTGAACATGTTTTTATCAAATTTAAAAAATGAAACCTTCATTTTTCAAAAGTGGTAAAACAATTGTTTGCAAAAAAAAATACCTTGAATAGATACTCGGTCTATTCAAGGTATTTTTTTTTTTGATAAAACTAAAACATTGCTCATATCCTAGAAATCTTAAATTATGCACCGAGAACAACTTCTTGCAACAAACAATTTCATTCAAAACACAACAACACATTGCTATTAAATAACTTCATTCAACAGCAAATTAAGCTAAAAGATAAATAAATAAATAAATACAAATCATTTTAAGTGCGTGTAAACTTAAAAACCTTTATAAAATTTAAATTTAACACAATTTCGTATGTAATAGTAGGTACCTACTATATAAACATCAACATGCGTAAAAATATTAAATAATATCCTTTTCTATATATTGATAAACTATTTGATAAATCTAACAACTAACAATTCCTGTTAGAACTGTACAATTCCATAGCGTACGTAATAAATGATAATAATCTTAAAAAGAAATTTTAATTGAATTTAATGTGGCCTACGTCATGTCAGACGAACGACTCTGTCGCGGAATGAAGCAGAAGCAAAAATTGATTTTCCAGCACCTAGCTACTCTGGAAAAGGTACCACTATTGGCAAACGCTCACACCCTGTTTGTGATATTTTAAAAAGTATTTGTTTTACTTGTCTATTTTTTAATTTGTATATACTCGCACGGGAAATGTTGTTTTACCATTGTAGTTTGACCCACCCGTATGGAAAGTAAATAGCTATTATAATTACGTGTTTTGAGTTCATGCGCGGGGTTAACTCCACGTGTAGCATTCAGAACATCGGGTCTTTCACACCGGTCGGTCTCGTTTTTATAATGCGCTACTAGTAATACTTGTAATGGTACTGGTAAAGTTGTAATTGTGATGTACTGCAGAAAGGAATCGCACAACTGCTATACTGCGAATAACAAAAACAAATTCAAAAATAATTCCAATACGTCGCCGTTGAGTACATTGAACGATATGAAAAGTAGGCGGGAGAATGGTCGCGCCAATTAACTTTTTGCATTGTTTTCACAAAACGAGTTCTTTAATTTTATTAAATTATTTCTTTGTCTTGCTTCTAGTGGCATGGATTTTTAAAAACAAACGCAACCATAACCGATGGAGTTTGACAGCTTTTCAGCATGACGATAAAAACATGCATAATTTAAATTGTGAATATTAACAGTACTTATTACATAATTTTGAAATTAAAACAAACCATTGGTGCGATCCGATACCATGATAACAGTGTTTAAACAATAATGTTTAACCGTTATATACGACGTATCTTGTATAATATATACCTGTAACGTCTGAAAATGATTGTTCAACGTACATCGGTCAGTTGCCGGCCGCGGCGGCGTATTATTTGTGCAATATAATAATGCCTGGGCGGGTCCCCCTGTACAGTGTACACTGTAGAGGTATAGGTGAAGTCTGTACAATCGTATGCGGGTAGAACGGACTGTTACACAGGACATGAGACGGTTAAGCCGGCTGGCGGTGACCGCGTGCATATATAGTATATACCTAGTATATACTATATACTATAGAGTAATATTATTATCCATGATACATACCTAATATATATACCAGTGGTTTTCAAATTTTTTTTAAAACACTTGTGCTCTTGTGAAAATGTTCACTTCACACGCCTCAATGTCTCAATTTTTTTTTAACAATTTGATAAGATTTTTTGAGTGAAATGATTAATGAGATTGTTTTCCCATGACGTTTGTTTTTTAGATTCTGAACTGAGTAATGGAATCTATTGGTTTTAATGATGTGTGTGTTTTTTTTTTTTTGTGTCTATCATCACGTATTGGGGCAGTAAAAATTCTTCGATTTACAGAAAGTTACTGATTACTAGATTTACTAGTATCTAACTAGGTACTAGTTACTAAATTTACAAAATGTACTTGGGCAAGCCAAAAATCAAACTTTTTCAATACTTATCAAAAACATAAAAAAAAAAACCATAAAATATTATGAAAAACCGCAAATACTTGAAATTTCCACCAAATTTCTATATTGGCGTTTTCTATACATGGTTAAGTTTTTAAAGTATTTTGACTTTTTTTGACCTATTTATAAACGATTTAAATTTTCGATTTTTCTAATTTTTTTTTTTTTGAAATATCGATAAAAATAATTTGGCTGTCCAAGCACTCATTATTTCAACTAAAAGAAATTATAAATCGTTTCACACAATTATTTTTTATAAGCCGATAATGTTCAAACTTGTATGAAATATGTCAAAATCGCGATAATTTGCAAGTTATTTTGTAGTTAAGAATTCATAAAATTTTTCTTTTGTTCTCAAGGTTCAAAATTTTAACACAAGTTTATCCATTAATTACTCTTTAAATAAATAAAAAAATTTCTATCCGACTTTCTGGGAACATTTTTATGACTGTTTTAAAATTTTTAAGAATTTACTTAAAATAACTACTTATCAAACGATTTTAATATTTGTCATTATTCAAAAACTATAAGTTGTAGAAACTCGACATTTTTATCAGTTGTTAAGTTAAACATTTTTTTTTTCAAAATATTATACTAATTTTTAAGCAACATATAGACATTTGAAATATTCGATTTTTTTACATTTTTTGTTTATGATTGTTGATAAAAAAAAAAATTTGGCTGAAACAAAATATTTGTAAATTTAATAGAAGATTTCACATAAGTTTTTCTTATTGTTATTCAAAAACTATTGAAATACATTAACAGAATTTTTTTTTATAAACGTTCGAACAGCGAATATTGACATAATTGCAATTAAAATATAACAATATATTATATATAGGTACCTATTCTAGACCAACAAATCTCCTTTCAAAATCGTTTTTCGTATGCAATGATACCTATCATTGAATTCAGATTCACCAAACCCATTATAATGATTAATGACCTATCATTCTATCCTATGAACGAGGTGCACTCGCCCTCTACTGTACACCAGAGCGAGTACTCATCGGGTTCTTTTTTATAATTTTTTTTTTTAAGTGTGTAGCAGGAGAGTGATAGTGTTGATGATAAAACGGCTTATAGACTAAGATAAGGATGCTATTTAATTTTACTCGCTTTTAGAAGCTAGAAAAATAGGACGCGGGTAAAAATGTGTTACTTTTAGTACTTTTAGCAAAATGTACTCTATCAACAATGTTCATTTTTTCTCACTTTACGACCGAACTTTAAACCACACGGATTATTTTAATAAATAAGTCAATCATAAATCAACTATCGTTATATTATTTAGTATTCTGTACGTTCTTTAATTATTAATTTTATAATTTTATTTTATTTTCACAGAGTAAATCAATTTACAATCGTTGTACATACCGTTAGAGAGTATTATAATAATATAATTACCATATTAATAATATATTTTCTAGGCTTGAAAATACCGGTTGTTATGAGATACAAAAATAATATGTACATTTTTAAAAATTGAAATAACTAACCTTGTGAATATATTTATGCACTTCCATCATTTGATATCATCTCGCTTTCAAATAACTATTGTATTCAGTGTTGTGAATAATACAACATATTAATTAGACCGACATTGCATTTCTACTATTGTAATATTACATACTTTTTCTTGCTTTTATCGTTCCTATACGACGTACAGACAGTTTCGATAAATTGTTCTCGATTCATAATATCTATACAACAAAAGTAATTTGTCACCGTCATCGTTCACGATGAAGGACCAAAAAACTTGCGGCAAACACGTTTTCGGAGAACCATTTGGACCGGGCATCATGATTTTGCGCACTAAAAAAAGTTCGTTTAGCAAGTGCTACGTGTGCCACAGGCGAAAAATATTCTCGTCGACATTACGATGCCTAGGTAAGCAAAACTTGTATAGGTTTCGTTTAGTATGATCATTCGCTGTATGCCGGTAAGTCGTTCGGTGAAACACAACTTTATCCATTGCACTGCTCTTGGTCTCGGTACAGAGAACATTATTATATTCAATTCGTTTTCGTTTTCTCGTCCGAACAGAATGCGAAGTTTTCGTGCACGATAGTTGCATGACTTTGGCAAATTTAGATGTGCGAAAATCGTTCACCGATTGTTGGGCGACAACCAGCACGGCGGCGGACGCGGACGGCTCACGGGCATCGGTGGACAGCGCGGCCACGAACCAGGAAGGAGCGATGGACATGACCGGACCGTATTCCTCGGTGGACGTGCAGGTGGCCACCATCACTGAAGTATCACACACGCGGGCTGCAGGCAAAGCTACTATAAACATTGACGAAGCATTCGTGAATTTGAAAAATGTGTTGCATGCCATTGCCGAGTTGGACTCGGCCACCGCGGCAAATGCAGTAAGTGATGCGGCCACTGGCGATCACGTGCAAAGCGACGGCAGAAATATGCCCGCGGCAATCGCTCTGAGTGATCCGGCCACTGTCCATTGCTTGGAGGGTAATGATCAGGAGGTGTCGATGGTCACCACCATGGATGGTCATCACCATGGATGGTCATCACTATGGATGGTCATCACCATGGATGATCATCACTATGGATGGTCATCACCATGGATGGTCATTTAAAGGATGACGACATTAAAAAAGACGACGGAACGAAATCAATAAAATAATATAATACTTACATTTATACCTTACTATACGCATTATGCATTTATGTATCACTAATAATACAATATAATATATCGTTCAATAAAAAATATATCGTAATAAAATCTTTTAAATTGTTATTTGTTAGAATTCGTTTGATGGTTTTCAAAATTTATTTGATAACCTTACAGGTCTTAAATTGACTTAAGTAGGAGCTGTATAAACGAGTAAAAGTGATATTTTCAACCTAGGAGTTGCGAATGATAGTTTGAGGTTACTAAAAATATTGAATAAAGTGGTTTTTCATAATATAAAATTATATTATTTGAAAAACGCAGCATATTATAGGAGCCCAAATTGTGATGCTATTTATTTTTACTCACCTTTAGAAGCTAGAAAAATGAAACGATGAATTTCGATCGCAGAAATTAGTTCTAGTACTTCTAGGGAAATTATTAAACAATACATGAGACCTTTTATATTTGCATACACATATTTGAAATCAAACTTGAGACGACTTCAAGTAACGATCTCTACAGTTTGAAATTTTAAGTTTTATGTCACATATTTTTGCATACTAAATTTTTGATAGTATAAATGTATTTGCCAATTTCTCTGAAAAATAAAAACAATTGAAATTGCATGTCTCTCCCTTACATTGTTTTAATTTATACTTTATCAATGGTATGTATGCAAATCTTACCAAATTAATTTTCTAAGATTTTATACTTCCTATGACATTATTTTTTGTACAAAATACTTTTTTAACTTAAGCTTAATTTGGCTGACCAAAAGCGCTTAAAAATTTAATACAACGTTCAATATAAGTTATAATGATTGCAAATAAAAATAATTGAAAATCGTTTCACACGTATTTATTTTATAAGCCCATAAATTTCAAATTTGTGTGAAATATGTCAAACTTGCCATAATTTTCAAGTTATTTTGTAGTTAAAAATTCTTTACGTTTTTTTATAAATACTTAAAGTTCAAAATATTAAAACAAGGTTATCCATAAGTTACTCTTCAAATAACGATAAAACATTTTCTACCGGACTTACAGAAAAAATATTATGACTGTTTCAAATTTAAATTTTTACGAAATTGCATAAAATAAGGATTTATCCTCAAACGATTTTAAATATTTGTTATTATTTAATAATTATAAGTCGCAGAAACTTGAAACTTTGACTAGTTGTTAAGATTGGCATTTTCTTTAAGTGATGTTTTTTTTCAAAATATTATACTGATGTTTAAGCAACTTATAGGCATTTCAAATATTTGATTTTTTTATATTTTTTGTGTAAAATTGTTGATAAAAAAAAATCCGGCTGCGACAAAATATTTCACAGAAGTTGTTGTTTTTGTCATTTCAAAATTATTCAAATCCATATAATCTCACCCGACCGTGCAAAATCTCTTCCACCCTAAGCTTTTCATGTAATTTTTTTTTTTTTTTTGACAATTGTTTATTTTTTTGCTTAAAGATTGCAGCATCCAGTTTGAAAACCATTAATGTATGCGATGAATGATGTGCTCGTGCATAATATTATTCGCCTGCTTATACAGAGTAGGTACATATTATATTGTTATGTTATATATATATCGTATAATAATATGATAAACTGTCGGTCATTATCGCACGCCGCCAACTAGAACGTGTTATAGCTAGCGGAAATCCAATTTTCCGAAACGCCACCACTGCCCGATGTCGCAGTTTCTACGGTATAATTTAGTGTTGTTTGGTATACAATGCGTCGCATAATATAACATGCTTTTACGCGCACATGGTTATGTATTGTAGTATATTTTTTCAGTGCAACGTGCTCCGTTGTTTGCATAATTTTTCGTTTTACTACCCCAGCAGACGAGACGGTATATAGTATGTAATTACAGTATACGAGACAAATTAAATGTCCGAAAACACAAGGCGCGGGCGTGATAATATTGCGATAACGGAACGTACAGCTTAAACCATAATATTATTATAAAATGTCCGTTATTCCGTTCTCGCGGGCGTATACGCAACATGCTTAATCTACACGACGGACGGAATGATTGTTCGGGTTCGGTGGGACCAGCCAGGGGAGACCACTCTTGACTCGTTGCCATAACCTGTCATCGGATTATTCAGTCGTACGTGCAGTATGATATCTTAAATACCCCGGAATAATTATTAATGACTAAAGCAATCATTATTATTATTATTATTCCGATAAAAAATTACCGGGTTAAGTAGTCAGTACGAACAAACCCCGTCACCCCGTCAGCATTACCCCGAAATGAAAATATCGACTATTTTTTTTTTTTCTCTGTAGGAAATTACTGACCGATTGGTAATATTTTTTAATCACAAAATCGAAATCTGTAATCCTAAATTAAATCCTCAAACCAATACCAATGTGCTAGAGGTCAGTGCTGCAGGGTCCGATGAAGCGGTACGAACGAAAAGTCTGTGAGGAGTAAACAAATCTATTATGTTTATATTATGTTAATCGTTTTATTCTATAATATGTAATATTATACAGTGACGGCTAATAATGCGATTATATAGGGTGTGGTTAGTGAAATTCCTTATTTGAAATACACATCATCTAGCGAAATTTATTCTGAGAAGGGTGGGGTGGCGCTTATTGGAAAGAGCGGTATCTAACATCTTATGTCATGTAGGTTTAGTAACAACCATGCACAGTGAACGAGAGAATAATCTTTTACGACAACATTTCCTTGGATACTTCCATACAGCCATCTCCTTACAGGTTAAACTTCAGTGGGGCCAGCCGCGCTCGCCTGATTCAGCCCATTGCGATTTCTTTTTGTGGGGCTATCTGAAATCTCTAGTTTAAACTAAACGTCCAATATGGCCCTGGCTGGTTCAACTGAAGAACAATATTCAAGCTGCTATCGACAGCATACCCGTCGATATGTTGGTAAGAGTGGAGAGAAACTTAAAAACCGACTATTTCAATGCATTGACCATAACGGAAGACACCTTAATGATATGATTTTTAAGAAATATAATTAAAAAATCTGTCTCTTTATATCTTGAAAAAATTAAACTGATATTTCTTAAACTATTTGTGTTATTCATTTTTAAATAAGGAAGTTTCCTGAATTAGGATTAACAATATCCCCTTTGAAGCTGTACCACTAAATTTTATTCAGCGTCTGTATTAACAAATAATAACGCATATTATTCACTGTATACATTTTTGCTCGCCATTATAATATTATAAATTTATAACCATCCAGTTTAATACGATTTTAGTTATATTCTAGAACATTCTTAGGAAATGCGGGTAGGGGGACTTGATGAATTAATCTATTTTTTTTTTAGTTTTACGTCCAGGAATTCTCCTTTCTATGACTGCATATTATCTTACATACGTTTTATTCATATTATTACAACATGATATGAACATAAATAGAACACTAAGGAAGGATGGGAGAATTATTTTCTTTTATTTTCTTCGGGAAAAGTCTTCATCATACACCGGCACCTTTTTGATCCCACGTATTGGAGATTAGGTCCAATTAAAAATAAACCCGGGATAAGGTTTTCTACAGTATTATTATAATATGAATATTTTTTTTACGTTATGACCGGTGTAACTACGTACTCGACATAAACTTATTACAAGTTTAGGTATACATAATGCGCTCGTGCATTAAAGTGGTATTTGCCGTATACCGCACTCGTATACAAAATTTATACATTCACGCACACCTGTGTATTTTTTTCATTATTCTTCGCATAACTCAGCAAAATTTACACAGAAGACCCGAGCTGTTCGATTAATAATCTAATCTATTACATCCTATGCACACTTTGCACGTAGTATACGTCGTATACTAATACTTTACTATATAACATCATACTTGATTTCGTGATTTGTACATCTGCAGTCATATATTATATCATAGTATATTGGTATAACATATCATACATCCAACGTATAAATACCTAAAAGTCGATGTACCGTAAGTACAATATTTCAATGTTGAAAACAAATGGGAATGGAGTATCTTCACGATGACTTCATGATTAAAATAACGCTGTATTAATAAATACGCTTTGCACTAGGATTATGTAAGATTGTTTTCATTATGACATTATTACTGTTAAATGTTTCAGGACTATGTGGCCACTAAGCGTATATAATGTGCCAGTGCAAATACTTGTGTATGTTCAATGTTATAAATTTCGGAGGACGACGGTTCGACGCGATAATACCGAAACGTAAATATACTGCATTATTATTAAAAATCCATTAATATTACCTAAACGTTTTAATGCTTTATCTCCAGGCTCGAGGGAAGTACATACAACTATAAAAGAAATATTATTGAATAATCTAGGGTTTTTTTTTTTTTTTGAAACTGAACCACAATGAAATAACGTTCAGGTTTTATAAAATATAAACTCTTCAAATATTTGTTACTATGTAACGATTTATTTATTTATTTATTATTTTTTATTTTTATTTTTTGGTAAACTTGGTAATACCATTAGTTTCACCATTTATTTTTATTATTAATAATTTTTAGGTATTCAATAACTAATGTATATGTCTTGAGTTCAAACTTTTTTTTAAAATATTCAATTCAATAAAAAAATGAAAGTGTTTATTTTATGAAGATAATTTTCTTAATACCTTTTGAAGAAGGCTGTAATAGCTATAAGAATTAAATATTTCTTTCCAAACTGTGAACATATACAATTTAATTTACAATTATATAATGTTATAATTAATAAACTATATTATAAAATACTTTAATCAAAACTAAATTTACTGTGGTTTTTTCAGTATTAAATGCAAAAAATATTTGCACATTTATTCGCTTTCCGATTACAGGCACCTTTATACAGTGAATACTAAATACATTTTCATTCCACTCGAGTGCATGTTATTTAAAGGTTTCACTTTTTACTAAAGCATGAAATAGAATTAATTGAAAATAAATGCGGCCAACTGGAGACTATACTCTTTATAACTTTATTATAGCTTTAAATTATCATTCAATTTGATGACGACATGAAATTATTTTATGGTTTTATCAAAATATTATTACTGATCATAAAAAAATCCTGTAGAAATCTCGATAAAATTACCAACAACATTATTTTGAATTATTTCTATATTTTGATAATATCTTTTAAATTAAAATTGTAAAAATAAAAATAAAATAAATTGAAAATATATCCATACAGAATATTAAATCATGGTACTTAAATAAAACAGATATTATAAAAATTTTACGGTTGACACATAGTACTAAAATTTTAAAACAATTCATATTGTTTTCAAAATTACTAAAAAAGCATTATGTAAGTAAATGCAAAAATTACATTTACTCTGATGCAATAATAATATACCAATGTACTTGATTCTACATTAATTAAATTACACTTTTACCAACACAAAACCTAATGGATAAAATATTCCTTTCCTTATAGTTAATATTGGCATTATTTTTTTAAATTTTAAGATTACGTATTCATCGTTGCACGCTGGAATGTCCAGGTAGGGACGAGACCGCAACCAAAACTTCAAACTTCCACCACAGGGAACAACATCAAAAAACTTTGCATCCCTACATTATCCCTACAAAAACTGTTGTATTACTATTTTTTTGTATATAAAAACATAAGCCAATTCGTATTAATATGTATAATGGACAAAAGCGATGAGGGCATATTCATAGAGAAATAATTGTTAGTTATTTTGTCGTTACACAAATGATATAATAAAAATATGCAAACCATATTATACAATTATAATTTTACAACGAAGATGCGATGACAAAAAAAATTAAAAATTCAATGTACATATTATTATTTCTATTGTCTAACAAATAATCGTACATCATACTATTGTTTATGAAATTCGAGACAGTGATCATGACAATAACTATCAAAAGATTTATTAAAGGATCAACTTAAAATTGACTTCTTCGAAGTATCAATGGTATCCTATTACGTATTAAATGCCTATATAATTACGTTTACGTACTTTTACGTACTTCAAATTACTTGAATTTTCTAGAACTCCTGAAACATTTATTTTATAGTTGTAACAACTATAAAACATAAATCCCAAAGTAGCTAATAATCACCCTACAAGGAAAAATTCTGTGTAGTACGATAGTTTATAATAGGATACTTTGTACGGTCAACGCAGAAAAATGAAAACCACGGACACTTGTAGGTAGTAAGAACATTTCATATGGTGGACAGTTTGTACTTTTTTAGGTAATGGCATTATTATATTATAATGGTTATAATGAATTAATTGTACAATGTGTATTGTAGGTATAGTAAAAACATGATATTATTATATTTATATTTGTAACTCCGGTTCCTTTTAAAATCGTAAATATTGATATTTTAAACAGTAAAAACTAAAAAGTTAATCAAAATTACTATCAAAATAGTGTCAATCGCTATCATCAAAATATCATAATGAATTTTAACCATATTATTTTTAGTGTATAAATTCTTTGCGATTAGCAAAGCAAACAATAGATGGTTAAAATGTCCATTTAACACGACAGTCGATAACTAGTTACCGGTGACCTTTTTTTTTTTTTTATAAGAATAATTATTTGAATTATAGCTTATAATTTATACTTGTAAAATCGTTATTTTCAAATAAAAACAATATCCTGTGGACTGTAATAATAGAAAGATAAATATGGTGACAATACCAAATTGTATTCAATACCTCCAAACTAAACAGAAAAACACTTCATTTAGAAACCAAAATAACAAAAATTTAAAATTAATATGATGTAGTTGTTAATTATCATAGTATAAATTACACAGAACTACAATATTGTTTTATTATTAATTAGATAAACCATCATCCCAACAAATAATTTGTTTTTAAAATAATATAAATATACTTTATTATATATTTATATTCTTTTCGGCAGTAAAGATAATAGTTAATTAATGTTAAACAAACATTAAAATACGAGAAACATTGTGAAATTTACAAGAAAATTTGAATGTAGTTTCATATTTTTCATTAGAAATTTTTAATATATATAAAGGTATTGCATACTATTTTTTTTATAGCTGAACAACCACCCGGTAAGTATTCCAAACAAAGAATACCTAGGTATTATATTTCAAGAGCTTTAGTTATTGCTAAACATATAAACGTAATTTTTGTTGTTATCCGCTTACAGTTAATAAATATTGCTATTCAAAAATATAATTTATTATTCAAGTTAGTCAATTTAAAATAGCATCAATCAAATGCGTTGTCGCGTTAATGTGTTTATATAAATGATCACAATACGATATTATTAATGATGATTATTGATACTGCGATATTGGTAAAATATAAATTTTAATAATATATATATTTAGATTTTAAGTAAATGTTTGAATTATTGTATGACGTACGCTCATTGAAAGTGAATTTATAATATCATAATCACGTATTGTTCTATTTAATTATACTTTGATACAATCTTAGACTATATTATATACATATATTTGTATATTATAAAATCATAAACAAGTATTTTGATATAATTATACGAGGTAATCAAAAATATTATCATTGTTATCATTTTCAATTATTATTAGATTTATAAGATTTCGCGTGCAATACTAATGATATGCTTGAGAACTTAATGCCACTTATGAATATTTAATAATTTAATAATAATTTAGTTGACCTTAAAATATAACACCATAACAACCATATTTATATATTTTAAAATTGTTTTAGTGCACTGAAATAAAATTATTAATCATCCTTATGTTATATACTATGGTATTATCGGATCTTTTAGAGTTTACAAAGTATACATTTAATACAAATGATTTGACTTTTGTTCTAGTTCCGCAGTTCTATTATATGTGTAAAAACAGATATATACTCCGATTTATGATATAGAAAAAAACCATGCGAATCATACAGTAAACTAAATAACTGTGTTAGTTTATATTTAAAATGTTACTCGACATATTAACACAAAGTGCAAGTGACGCCTTAAAAAAAAAATCAAATTTTAAAAAGTCCAATAGGTACACAATAATGTATTTTAATAGTAGGTATCCAAAAATTCATTTTGTAATATATAGGAATATAGCACATCAAAGAACAGTGCTTCTAAAACTTATATTAATGTAATGTGATTGGTATACTAAAGGTATAGACTCCCTAAAGTGTAAAATGTAGAAATTTCTAACCATAAAATTGTTAAAATAATAGGGAATAAAATTGTGTAACCCTATACTCAAAATAAAGTGCTGTACATATGTACATAAATGTTCTACGGTCCCATATAGCCATAGTGGCCCACAGTTTAAAAACATTATTATATAGTATCTACTGACGAGTCCAAACACGAAGATAGATTGTAAGATATTTAACTTGTTTATCGTGCACTATTGTACGACTTTATATACATCACACACTTAAACATATATACATCATATTTTCACTTTCAAAATCAATATAATACTGAATCTAAAATCATATTTCTCTTTGTATGTTTCAGAGTAATATATTTCCAATTACATATAGGTAGGTATAACTCGTGACGTTTTATTATTATATTCCTACTGGGTGAGATAGCGTGCCTGCACGGTTAATGTTTGCACAAGTGTACAAGCGTATCTACCCATCTATATTATTATGCTAGAAGGATGGCTGTTAACAAAATTATTATTTTTTAACGCAGAGTATATAATTTGAACACCGAAGTACTATGCGCAAAGAGTATAATAATGATTAATAATAATATTATGTTACATACAAAGTCCGGGATTGTATATTTTGCGAACGATACCTACAACAATCACTGCAAAAATCACAAAATGTAAAAATATATTGTACAAATCTCGTTTTAACCATTGTCAAACAGTTTTTCACATACCATGTGAATAAAATATGTAATAATATTTAAATAATATAATTATAATAAAACTGCATACTAGCAAAAAAAAAAAAATTCACTTAAGTTTGTCTAGTATAATATTATAATATATTATATAACATAAAGTATTATACTATTTCTGTGATTGAATATTATATTTTATATTAGGTGATGATACATTTTTAAGTATTATATTTTAGTGCACAAACCATAAACAAAATTTTAAAAATATTTTGAATTATTTATATTATATATAAATAATTATATTATTATACCTGTAACTGAGTATAATATTCTGTAGAGTATAGACATACAATTTTCGAGATATAATTTAAGTGCTGAGATATTATATAATATACTATAGATAACACAATACATTTGACAAACACTAATAATAATAAATTTATAATAATATGTAACAATAGGTACTTTCAAAAAAATATTGTTATTATGGTATCACTTATTTTAATTTTTTTATTTTTTTCATAGTTTGTGTACTAAAATGTTTTACCTACAAATATATTCGTAAAAATATATTATTAATATGAAAATAATAATAAATAACATGTATTATACTCGACAAATATAGGTAAATTTATATATTGTTTTTAGCTAATAGGTAGGTATGTAGTTTTATGATAGTAAAATGTTCTTAGGTATTATTTATTTTATGTGAAAAACTTTACGACTGGTTAAAATAAGATTTGTGAATGTTTTTACAGTTAGTGATATAATGTACAAAAATCATTGTATAGATCACGAAATATACAATTCCGGACTCTGTATATAAGTATGTAACACACACATACACACACACACACACACACACACATATATATACGAATAGACCAAGATAACGAAGACCGCAAGGAAGTATAAATTTATTGACCGGGTTTTAACCAGATTAATTGTTAATATATATATATATAAGGTATATTAATATAATAGGTTTAGAAACAAAATACTAAACATGAAGATTAAATTTTGTGTTTCCATAATATCATAATATGAAGATAACTACTTTAATCAAATATTTCAAATGAATGCACAGTTGGGCACCAGCTGTGTAGATGAAATTTTAATACACATAAATTATTAACTGCAGTAGATCTTACTGGAATTAGTGAGATAAAAATAAAATACCAAATACTGCAAGTAATTTGTCCAGACCGTAGTCTTTACGAATACAGTGCAATGTAAAACTAGTTTGAAATTAATTACTAGGATTTCTTACCATTGTGACCTATTTATTTTATCTTAATTACTTAGGTTCTTTGGATCATTTGAGTGGTAATCTTTCGAAAAGCTTTTAGTTTTCAACTTTGAGAAAATTCCTTAAAAATGTTAAAGCTAATGTTTTATAACGGACACTTAAAATTACATTTTGTAAATTTGTTAAGATTTACGAACGGGCTTCAAATAAAACAAGTCAAGCACCTCTTTAATTAAACTAAAATTTAAATACCAACGATAATAATGATTTTTTATTAAATAGTAACAATAGAAATGAATAATAGTTATTGAAGTCCTACGTATAATAAAACCCATTTCATTTAAAACGGTACAGTGGTAATGAAATATTATTGTGTTAATGTAATCTTCAATAATACTTCAACTATAATGGAAATAAAATAAAAATATTTTCACCACGTCTTTACGTCCACATGACAGCACATTTACTGTGTTTATGTCATATAGCTTATTATATTTTCATTGTACCACAGTTTATTTAAAAAAAAAAAATATTTGTAGTTATACAAGTAGATCTAGATAAATATAATTGAAGTATAGTGTAATACACTTATTTAAATGATGAAAATCAAGTAGTCGACTATAAGTTAATAATAGAAATGACTATTGTACCATTTAAAGTACGTTTAAGTAATTTTGAATGCAATTCGTAAATACGCAATCATCAATAGAGGTTGGTATGGGACCAATTATTGTACATTTTGGTTTTCTTTAATAATTCATTTTAAAACTCATTAACAGTTTAAAACGCTCTTTATGTGTTAAACTAGTATATTTTAACTTGGAGAATTCAAAAAATACTAGTTATAATATTTAACATTCAAAAGTTGACTAATATTGGTAATTTTTTCAAGCTGTTTTGAAAAATCGTTCATTTAAATCAAAAAGGGTTTGAAACAATGTTCATAAAGTAGTGGAATCAAATCAAGAATATTATTTTTATTTTGTCCAATTAATAATTCAGGGTAGGACAAATATCTCTTTGACATTTCTCGAACCTAAGCCAGCGCAAACCTCGTCATAGTTATTCGTATACGAACCCAAAATATTATTTATCTTTACACTAAATCCTAAAATATTTCTATAAAAGTTAAAATATAAATTGAACTCCAGTGTTGACATAATAAAGCATTTTCTATGTTTTCCACGTTTTTCGTGACTTAAAATTTATATATACAAACAAACAACACAAAAAAACTTATGGTATAAAATATTGAAAAAAGTTTTGCTGAAAATATTATTTAAATTACTTATTTCATTATGACGTATATACACTTAAATAGAATTATTTTATTATAAAATACATAAGTAGTCTTAATAAATATTTTATTTCAAAGGTTAGAATTAAACATAAGAAATTCATAGTTGAAGTTATAAAATACTACTCGAACTAAAAACCTTTACAAATAAATTGTTATGAACGTCAAGCACTTAACGATATTAGAACATGATATTATAACATAGTAAAAACGTGAACTTTTAACTATCAAACAAATTCACTTTAGTGATATATGTATATCATATATCGGTGTGTATATATATATCGGGTATGCTTACAATTATTTGTACAGTCCCAATTAACCAAGTATGTACCGTATATTGAAATAGCTTTTTCTACCCTATTGGTTGATATATTACTATGAAATATATAATATGAAATAATGACTTGAAAATACTCTCATAAAGATAGATCTGCTTAAAAATATAACATTTTTTTTTTTAATTTATTAAACAATAATCTTGAATTACAGTAAAATTAAATGATTGATATATTTGTAATTGAATGAATATGATATATGCATTATATTGAGTCCATAAACAAGATATACACGGATATGCATAATATTTAAAAATTAAATTATTGGTTATTGGATATGAGGCACAAATTTTATTGCAAGCAATATGCTAATGAAAAAAAAAGTTTACTAGTTTATTACATACAAATCAGTAATCACTTTATATAATAATGAAATAAAATCAATTTAACCCTACAAAAATTAAATTGAAAATCTCAAACACACACTCATACTCACTACATTTGGTTTAGGTATTACACAACTATATAAAGTATTGCGTAACTATAGAATTTATATTAAAATCTTTAAAATCCAGAACTTATATCATCAAAAAGTATATAATATTAAATAGTATATCTCAATAAAAAAAATAAAACCAACACTAAGATAAAAAATCAAAAACATATAATATGATAACAATCGGATTTTCAGTATTATAAGACATTTCATCAAAAACATTTATAAATATTAATGTTTTTTCCATGCGTCATTATAGAAGTTCATTGCTCAAATGCCTATAAATCAACAGCTGTATGTACAGGCAGTAGATAGTTGCAAATAAAACATTGAATATATAGGCTATATTCATATTATATGGATAGTTTTTACAAGTGTTATTATTATTATTTTGATTTAAAATTTAAAAACCCGTTTTCATAAATCATTTATACACAGTCGTATTTTGTGAGTATATTTTAAAAAACCATAAAAAAACTTAAGTTCGTGAACTTTTCAATGAAACTTATGTTTCTTCTTTTTGGAAATAATAAAAGATTCCCGAAAGATGATACTTCAAAAAAATATATACTACAAGAAAAATAATAAAACTTTATTCGCCAAAAAAGTGAGAAATTTATGTCAATTCAAAAATATTCATAATATTCTTTCCTGGGGGTATTTTTAGTACCTAACTTTTTGTCATCCTAACTGTCATAATACATAATTGTATAAGTCAGGTGCAGATCAAAGTTTCTCATAAACTTAAATATGGGTTCTCAGTATTGAAACTTATAAGGTACAATGGCATCTTAAGCTTCAATTTTCAAGTATCTGTTATATCAGTGTTTCTCAACCTTTTTTGTTATAGGGCCCCCTAAATTTAATGTAAAACTGTCAAGGCCCCCTCAATTAGAATCATTAATTATTTTTTCTTAATAATATACTAAATTTACATGCACTATTTCACACAAATAAATTATTAAAATTTAAATAAAGATAAACTTTCCCGATGTAATACATAATGATTATAATCATATGGTCGGTTATAATATATTGTATACGTTATAATGTAATATTTATATAATAATTAAAAAATCAGAAATATTTTAAATTAAATACATATTTCAAAGCCCCCCAGTCATATAGCCATGGCCCCTTAGGGGGCCGCGGCCCCCAGGTCGAGAAACACTGTGATACCCTGACAAATACGAGAATGTATACATTTTTCTTACTCACTTTACATAGCTTTATTACATTTTATATTACATATATAATATATTTAAAAGTGTAGAAGTAAGAGTAACGTATAAGTAAATTTTCTAAGATGACAAATTTTAGGAAGGAAATTAATGTATATATTAAATTATGTAATCAATGAATAGTAATTATTGTAAAAAAAAAAAATTGTACTAATTGTTCTTATCGTATAACAATATTTTAATATGAATTTTTCCGCGTTTGCTAAGAAATAAAGAATATATTTTACACTTTCGATTTTTAATAATAACTTTGAACTTTAATCATGCGTGCTGTTAAAATAGGTACCATAAATTAAATTAACTTTACGGTCGTCCGTCAGTTCCTTATACTAAGCGCAATGAATTTTAATGTTTACCTGATGTTAGACATAAAACTAGTTTGAAACGTACATTTTAAATCTTCCCATCGTGTTATAGAACCTAGTAACATATGCACGTATTATAATCATCTTAAGTAAGTATACTTTTACCGACTAAAAGGAGTCTTATACAAAAATTCAATACGCTAAAGGCTAAGCGATCATTTAGAATACATAAACAATAAGACGTAACAATAACATTATAATAAACCTATGTAATAAAATGTAAAGTTCATTACTTTTATTCATTTATAGAATTATTAATGTTAATGTAGTAAATAACCATCACCAATACTACGTATAATACAATGTAGCAAATGTTCTATGTATTTAGATTTGATAACATTATGATGATTATATGGCGTTATAGCTGACTAAAAAACACTGGTTTTTCGTTGGTGAATCACATTAAAATCATATGCATGTTCTATTTATTTCACCTGAATCGCGTTACGTAAAATAAATGTACCTAACACATTATACTGTTAAAACGAGTGGAATAAAATAATATTATACAGTGTGGGCCATATAATTGATTTCTTATAGAAGTTTAACTATCTATATTAAATGATACTTATATAACTACTATTATTAAACCGAAATAATAAATCAAAACACCATGGGAACAGACCATATGTAGAAACAAATAATTACTGTAAAGAATTTGTAGGGATGCTGAAATATGGCTTCTAGTAGTTTGAACATGTTTTCCAAATAATATAATATAACAGAAAAAACGATGTTCAATGTGTTCACAGTATAATATTGAACGTAATTTTTAGGAGTTATACGTTCTTGTAAAAAAAAGTCAATGTAGAAAATTTTGATAGATATAAGAATACAAGTGTACCTAATATAGACTGATTATCAGTTCAAAAAAAGAAATAAGAAAATAGACAATATGGCATAATCACTTAAAATATCTAAATAACATTTCATCGAATAGATAATATTTGTATAGCTATTCTTATTACATAATTGGTATAAAAATATATTAGAAAATAAAAATATTTATACATGTAAATTAGGAACGCTCGTTATTTAATATAACTTTCAATTATAGTAATTATTATAAATTATAATTATACTAATAATTGTACTTCAAATGTTTCAATCCAATATATTCTTTTTTTTTTCAAAAAAATTCAAAACATCACTACTTAACCCAATGAGCCACATAATCTCATAAGATATATATAAGGATTTCTTATCTATTTGTTTTTGTAATTGGTTTAATTACTTACTAAGATTCATGTATAATATACACTATTATAATCCTATATTAATTGATAATATCCATCATATTCAACAAATTGAAAGTTCATAATTAAAATACCTGTAGATTTTGATATAAATTTAGCTTATTGTAAAATTAATAAGAAATAAAAAATAAACTATTTTCCAATTCATATCTAATCATTTTATCTTAATTTACAAAATGCTGTGATGATTTAATAATTGTTATCAACTAATAAAAATGAACATTAATGTACATTTTACTTCAAAAATATTTTGTTTAAACTAAAATATTTAAAAAGTCTATAAATATTATTTATAGTTATTACTTATATTTATATATATTCCTTGTGTGTGTACACTTATTCCTATAAAGTATAAAGTGATCTTTCTTTAAAATGTTTTCGATAAAAACCAATATGACATCAAAATAAATCAGCGTTTAAATTATTAATCATTTAATACATAGCTTATATCAAAGGTTTGACATTTTTATAAATTATATTATTGTAGATCGCGTAAAGTATAATTATAAAGAATAACAAAATTTTTAAATTTCCTTAGAAAATAATTTAAACCCAAATTCAATAAGCACTCATATACTGCACTGAAACTTTTTTTTTAACTAAATAAATTTTATTCAATTATATTTTCATATAATAAATAAAGTTATAATATTATAATGAACTGAAATAGTTTGTAACTCTTCAGTTTATTCAAAACCTTACATTATTATATGATGTTATTATATCGGAAATTATGTTGTCAGTTGGGAAAATATGAATAAGTTAAGAAACATCAACGTAACACAATTAAATTTATATAATATTCTAAAACAAAAGAATTAAGTATATTTTAGATTCTGAACGGAATGATGGAATCTATTGATTTTACGATGATGTGTGTTTTTTTTTTTTGTGTCTGTCATCACGTTTTGGGGCAGTAAAAATGCTTCGATTTTCTTAAACAACAACTTTTCTGAAAGAAAAGTGAATTTAGATGATATTTGGGTAATTTAAAAATCCAACTTTTTCAATACTTTTTGAAAAAATCGAAAAAAACAATAAAAAAATTACGAAAAAAACGGGAAATTTTACGCAAAATCAAGTTTTTACAAAATACATTTTTTTTAAATGCTTTAACTTAAAAACCAAAAACCGCAAAAACTTGAAATTTTCACCAAATCTTTATATTGACGTTCTCTATACATGGTTAAGTTTTTAAAGTATTTTGACATATTTTGACTTATTTATAAACAATTTAAATTTTCGATTTTTGTAAAATTTTTTTTTTTAAGCATAAAATTTAATTGGCTGACCGAAAGCTCTTGAAAATTTAATACAAGGTTTATAATAAGTTAAAATTATTGTCACTAAAAAATATCGGAGATCGTTTCACTCAAATTTTTTTTATAAGCCCATAAAGCTTAAATTTGTATAAAATGTGTCAAAATCACGATAATTTGCAAGTTATTTTGTAGATAAAAATTCATAAAATTTATTCTGTTCATACTTAAGGTTCAAAATTTTAACACTAGATTATCCATAAGCTACTCTTCAAAAATCTTTAAAAAAATTTCTACCGGACCAAAAGGAAAAAAATTTATGACCGTTTGAAATTTAAATTTTTATGAAATTGCATAAAATAGTGATTTATTGTCAAATGATTTTAAATATTTGTTATCATTCAAAAAGTATAAGTCGCAGAAATTTGAAATTTTTACCAGTTGTTAAGATAGGCATTTTCTTTATGTCATGTTTTTTTCAAAATATTATATTGATTTTTAAGCCACTTATAGGCATTTAAAATATTCGAATTTTTTACTTGCCCAAGTACCACCTACATTCACTTTCCTTTCATAAAAGTGGCTGTTTAAGAAAATCGAAGCATTTTTACTGCCAACAAAAGGTGTCGTCAGACACAAAAAAAAAACACACATCATTGTAAAATCAATAGATTTCATCACTCCGTTCAGAATCTAAAATTTTATGACTGTTTGAAATTTAAATTTTTACGAAATTGCATTATAATTCAATTTAAATATAAAATACTATATTATTATATACATATTTTAGACAAACTAATTAACTCCGTTCAGAATCGTTATTCGTATACAATGATATCTATCATTGCATTCAAATTTAACAAATCCATTGTAATAATGACCTATCCTATAAATGAGGTGCACTCCACTCCCAACTATACAGCAAAGCGAGGCCCATCCGTTCTTTTTGAATTCCTATTTATGTTTTAATTATCAAATTTCTAAATTAAGGGATACAAACAATTTTCTGAAAAATGAACTGGATATATGCTCAAGATTAATTCATATTTATTATTGTAAAACTACTACTAGTAACTTTACTATTAATACATATTTCATTAGATCAAAAATGTAAATAATTATAGTATTTTAATATTTACTGTGTAGTTATTAGCTTATCGTATTTTACGACACTTGTTTGCATGTTTATAAACATTTATCTTTGCATTGACCTTAAACATTACGTATTTAATTATATTATAAATTGTAGCTATATAGTGTATATTTAATGTGATCACAAACTCTACGCTAAATAAATTAATGTATTGTATGTGTATAATGTTTATATGATATAGAGACCGGAGTAAACAAAACAAAATTATTATATTACTATAATTTTAATTATTAAAATTTAAAACTTTGCGTTATCAAAATATAAATATGTATCAACGTTGCAACTATTTTTAAATTTTTAATAATTATATTTTACATATTCAATGACAGCGAAACGAAATAAATAATGAATGCTTACAAGTTTTTAAATATTTTATTCAACAATTAAATGTATATTGTATGCAAAATACGTATAAATACATCTAATACTAAATAAACAAAATTGTTTAATCACCTTTGTTGGATAAAAAATCTTAATGAAATGTGGTTATTTATGATTGTATGATACTACTTATAGAACTTAAATACTAATTAATAGTTTCATACTGATGAGTTTTAGCAAAGACTATATATTTGTCTTTTTATAAAAAAATCTAAAATATTTTACTAAATAAATAACTACAAAATATTAAAAATGAATATAGCGTAAATAATGTTATAAGTAATAATCATCCCATAATAATTCGAAAATAACTTACTACAATACAAGTAATAAATGCATTATTTAATTTGTCGATTGAAAAAACTTTATTTAATATCTATGAATAAATTCCAGAAGGATATTATTATAATTATGTGAGTTTTTGTGGTGAAAAATAAAATATCCTACCCTCTGTCAATTTTGAAATGCAGGTCGTTTGACAGAGTTTTCAACACTCGGGGAGATATACACTTACAGATTCACGCACAAATAATATTAAGAACTATAAGCCGTAATACCGTATTATATTCCTAACGATCAAACACTATTCATAAATAAAACAATAATACAGTTTATAGTTATATTGAAAAAAAAAAAAAAAAACACCAACAAGTTGTCATCAATTCTTCCTTTGATGTTATATAATTATGCATATAAAATTATATTTTGAAATACAAACAAAAGAAAAATGAATATGTTACGATTCTTCAATATTAAATTACTATTACAATGAAAGAATTGATAAGTACAAAGTACTTCATAAGTATAAAGAATAATTGAGTAAAAGAATTAATTGTTGTTGACTGATTGCAAATTATACAATAATAATCCATTTTAAAACGAAATTATAGTATTCCTGCCGTACTTTTATTCCCAGAAGCATTATATTATAATTGTATCCTTCACACAAAATGAATACAGTTTATTGACAATATACATTGTAAGTAATTATTTTTGTTAATTTAACAATAATACGAAGGGTAAGGTTTTGATTACAAAAAAATATAAGTCCAATTCAGGGTAAAATTTTACAATCAGTGTAAGCATAATTTTGTGTAACATGTATGTCATACAAAAAAAAATATATTTATCATTTTATATAATAATATACCACATAATATTCCATGAACAATATGGATTCGTGAAAATGAGCATAACAGCGAATAGTGTTATTATAAATACGTACCCTTAACATATATTTAAACAAAAAAAGTACGTAATTACTATGTATTACACTTACACCTAATAATATATTTGTATTCAATTAATATATTACCTACATGGCTTCTCCCAATAAATATCGCTGTGGATATAGTTTGCAAAATATCTAATGTAAACAATTAACTCCTATAACGCATGCATTAAGATTAACCATCTAACAGTAATAATAACAGTAATTGGATCCATTATCTGTATAAAATGTAGGTAGGTATGTAATATTATGGAGAACGTGTCGAGCCGAGTGCATTCTGTTACGCATAATATATTATAACAGTGCAGCTTAGTTGGAAAACATAAGAGTGTTGCAGATGTTGAACGCACCCTATCAACATTCAACAGTTGGTCCTGGTCGTACAAAAAAACCAAAATGTCTACGTAACAAATCACGATTTTTGAATTGTTTATTTTAATGACGACCATTTTTTGTTCATGCTAGCGGTGATCGAGTCGAATATATTGTATTTTGAAATGTATATGAAATGAGAAATCGATCGACTCGCGAACAAAATAAATTCATAGCATGTCCAACACGCAAGGCGTACAGACGGGAACGAAAGATCGAAGCGCAACGAAGACGAAAGACTCGCGTCTACCGACCACCACGATAGCATTACTAAATATTACATTTAACGGGCGCGCGCGACAATATAGCGTAAATTAGTGATAATAATATAATAAGCAGGTTGACCTCAGTCGCACTGTCAAGTTCGGCAGAATGCAGATAAGCGAATATGGAAAACCAAGGAGCGTAACGGACCGCTGGACGAACGACGACGACATTATGTATACTTAATATATATATATATTGTACACATTACCGAACGTTGAGTATCGCCGTGTCGGTTATATGACCTGCGATACGTATAGTGCGTACGGTCGTTGTTATATTTTATTTATTATATAGCATGGTTTATAACACAATGAAATAAAAAAAAAAATAGTTCATTTTCGAACACAAGTGATTATTGTTATAATAACGATTTCTAATACGTATCGGTTATTTAATATCGATATGTGAAAAATGTCATTAAAAGTGTCTTGGACACCCAAGCAAGCTTGGTGAGTACCGAAACGAGGGCCGATATATAAATATTTTTATTTATATATTTGTATACTATTGTATTGACGTGTTTGTGGGAAAATGGAAGAGACCCGATAATTATCGAAACGCTTAACGAGTCGATCGGTGTCCAGTAGAGACGGAGAATCCCGCGGCAAACGATCGATATGCTTCTCCACCCCGCAGTATGATAGGCTTGAGGCTACCATATGGCAGACGTGACGCTATACGTTATCACACGCTACTAGACCGCCGCCGTACGAGATACCGCCTCCTAGTTACCAGTAGGTACCAGTGAGTGGAAGGGAAGGGAGACCACCATCAAGACACCGGTCAACTTTATTATTTTATAATAATTTTCTCGACACCAGAAATAGCGAATTTAAACCAATAATAATAATAATAACAACAACAACAATAATAATATTATTAAGATGCGCTTGTAACAAAGTAAATACACCACCTCCATCATAAGGTCTGTGGCTAGTGCAAACGACGCGATTTAAAACTTTCACGGTTGAGTTCGACCGTAACTATTATTGTCGTCATTGATGTATACAAAAATTATTATTATTATTATTACAGCATGCCGTAAGGAAATACGATTACACCGCGGTAAATAAATGCAATGACTACGGGTATCGCTTACCTGGTACATGTTCGACGGTAAACGCGGCGATTGGAAGACGGTTTTTTACATAGCGTGCGCCCCCGTGAATACAGCGACGGCGAAATGTACGTGCGGCCGGGCGCGACGTTCGACTGGATAATGTTTTGTTTTCGTTCGGTACACGCAGCGCGTAGGCGGTGGAGCTTTCGCAGCACCCCCTCCCCCCTCCCCCTATCACCACCCCGCTACCACCGACCATCGATGACAACGGCGCCACCGCCGACCGACCGTCGCACGCGCACTACATTCCTTCGGCGGCGATCGCTCCGCCCCGTTTGCACGTACATACTCGCGCGTCGAAGAAACTCTTTACCCGGCACCAACTCCTTTTTCGTCCTCCGTGTAAAAGGACCGGCATATACTTGCGCTCGTATATTTATATATATTATATACATCACGTTCATGCTAAGTTTATATACATTATATACATATTTGTGTGTGTGTGTGTGTGTGCGTGTGCGCGCGTGTATGTGTAAGTGTGTCTGGGTCTATGTCTATGTGTGCAAGTGTGTCTGTGTGTCATGTGTATATGTGTGAGTGTGTCTGTGTGTGTGTGTGTGTGTGTGTGTGTGTGCGTGCGCGTCAAATGTATATGTGTGCATGTATTTGTGCTTGTATATTATAGATATAATATATATATATATATATATATATATATAGTTTTTGCTCTCGGGCAGCAAACGCGCTGGCGCAAAATGTCTATTGCGTGCGTGGGTTTCCGCTACATTATCAATGAACGCCCCCGCCGTGCTTCAGCGCCGACGCTCGACGAGCCCAATGCCGCTTATCGATCGGCCGGCGGCCACTTGTTGCCCCGCCGCACAACATTCAGCCGACGATTTCGGAGGACGTGCACGGCAGTGTCCGCAGTAAATGTCCTAACCTAAATAAAAACATGAACGACTTAACACACACATATATAATATATATTTATATAATATGCTTTTTACTGTGATTATAATTATTATTACTATTATCGTCATCATTGAACGTATTATATAGCGTAATTCGCAACCGTATAAATCACGAGATTAGCGTACACCAATGTAATACGAGTACAAATATCATTCACACACACACACACACGCACACATACTTGCATACGTGCATACGCATACTTGTCGTATCATCAGGTGAGTGACGAGGAAATGATTATAACGTTGGTATAAATCTAATTAAACTATCCCTCCCCTCTTTTCTGGATCCAAGTTCGTAGACGGCAATTCCAGCTATCAGGATTTCGCAGCCGCACTATAACTTTTACGAGTCATGACTCGTGTTCTTGAGTTATATACATTTCGACAAAGGAAACATTATTATAAGAATACAATTAATTATTATATAAAGAATACCTATAGTAATGACTTAAAAAATGTAAATATACCTGTATACGTAATTTATTATAAATAGTTAACACTAAATTTTTGACCTAAAAACCATTAAAAATACATTTTAAGTGGATATATTTTATTATAAATTGTTAGTATCATATTTATATTATTATAACAAATGGGGAATATGTTTAAGTTTAACCTAACGAGGTAAATCAGATTAACAACAATGACGAAGATGAATATCAACATAAACAAAATATCAAAACTAAAATTGTACAAAAGTTATCATAATCAGTCAACGAATACTAAATACAGATATGAAAATATGCAAAACATTAATAATATATATCATAATATAAAATCATACTGAAATACAAATTAAATTTGCAACATTTCACATTTGACAAATTTAATGACAAATAAATAAATAAGCTACAAGGGTCAAAACAAATTTTTATATGGGTTAAAATAGCATAAAACCGAGAAAAAGTTATCATTAAGTCATCAATGTATTTCAAAAATTACGGGGGATATTCGCGTCGAAGATTCAGACATTGGCGAATTAACACGGCGACAGCCCTTCTATACATACGTATCTATGTATATTAAAGACTATATAGAAACACTTAAGTTCATAAATTTATGTCCCACGAGACCATCCTTGCGTGAGTAATACGAATTATATATAATATAGGTACTATAAACCTAAATAAATAAATAAATAATTTTTCTTTGAGTGCGAGCATAACAAAGGGCTAAATTCGTAAATCGTTTGAAGGTTCTATCGAGAAGCCTGTAATAATAATATTAAGAATAATAAAAATAGTAGTTATACAATTAATAGTTTTAATAATATAATCAAATAATATTGTAATATTATTACTATTATTTATACCTAATCAATGATACTAATATACTACTTTTACTAGTTTAACTATTATTAGATCTTATTATTGTTATTAATTATAACTATATTATATCTTTCAGTATTTTCTTCCCACATTAAAATAAATTTGTCTAAGGAAACAATCTGTATACAAATTTGGTTTCAAAAATTTGGTGAATAATACAATTTTTGTGCAAATTTACTATATACGCAAAAGATTTATAGCAGAAAAATGAGAAAAAAAAATTATATTTTAAAATTAAAGTAATATAATTGTAATATCAATACATTGGACATTTATTTACTTTTCTCAGAACCTAAAATTAATAATAATTTGAGTATACGTTTTTTAAAAAATATATTTCATTGTTAGTTTTTTCGTGATATTCTTTATTAACTAGGTACCAATATATTTATGAAATGTACATTCTTCTTGAAAATACGTATATTATTTAATATCCTATTCTACTGGAAGATATTTTTAGAGTATTATTTTTACCTTGAAAATGTTCAAAAACAAAAAAAAAACACTGTAATAATATTACGTTATTACAATAAGAGATATTTCCTTTGACTATTCCGAGAAAAATATAAAATCCATTTTCAGATCAAATTGAATTTATAAACAACCTTATATGTTCGTTTTGACATACAGACATAGGTACCAATGTTTTTGAGATGACATAACAATACTGTATTTAATCATAGATTAATTAAGGTTTATTACCCGACCTACTTACCATCCAGTTTTGTTTGGCATGGTTCACAAAATGTTAAAAATAAAAAAATTAATTTTTGTGTTATATTTTTGTACTTGAAATTCAATTCTTTAATCATTCGATATTTAGTGAATATTAAAATTAGTTATTCTTCGAACATTAGCCGTAACATATACAATTGTATAAAAAGCTCCATGCATCTTTTCGTTACTTTAAAAAGTTGATGCTCGGAATACTGGTACGGTCCATACCATTTATTACAAAAGGAATAAACCACGCGGAAAACTGATACTATTCAAAATTTAATTTTCAGGGGTCTTAAAATATTTATAATGTTTATAATATAATTTTGATAAATCACCATAGTCAACAAGTTAAATAATAATAATAATAATAATAATAATAATATCTATGGCGGTAATTTCGAATATTTCGTTTTAATGAAGAAAAATTTCTGACTGCTACAGCTGTATCCTCTGTACATATACAATCATTAAATTACAACGATATTCAATACATTTTTAAATAATAAATTATAAAATAATTATTGTCTAACTTGGAATGTTGTGCATGATGGTTGACAATATTTGACTTGGGGTTTTTCGTGTTCCTACAGATTTTTCTTTTATACTATTTTTAACAACAATTATCTCCTCTATTTTGTTTTTAGCTGTGCATTTATGTGAAATTTCATTTGAATAATTTATGTACTAGAATTTCAGTTAATTCCAGAAATACATAAATAAAAATATATTATAATAATATTATAAATTACCGGTTTGATCAAATTAGTTGTAACTTATCCCGGGCATTTCAAATTTGTGTTTTGTGTGCATTTTCACCTGATAGAATTATTATTCTTCCTCAAAACCACATAAGAATATTTCTTATATACTATTAACTCTGAGCCTCTTTGACTTTCAAAATTGTCGTATCTTATCGTTATAGCATTATTTTCACTCGCAGTCACTCGTCAGTCATGTTTTCCCATCGATCGTCAGTAAAACAAAATTAAAAATAATCGTTGATATTTTATTCTTTTTTTTCATAAAAGTTTGGGAAACTTTTACTATTGTGAACCGTATCAGTATTCCGCGTTTATATAGACCGTACCAGTTTTCCGTTTACCAAAAAGTTAACGTAAAGTTGCTTTCAGTAATTTCAAAAAAAAAGTAATTAAAATAACGTTTAGTTTTCTATCCTTATTTTTCTACTAATATCTAAGCAAATCCTTAAAATTGAAATGCGTTCATAAAATCCAACAATACGCAGATTTGAGATGAAAAAAACTTTGAAAATGGAAACGATGTCTGTACAGTTTATCATCCTTTATCATCATTACTGACTTTATACTTTCCAAATATCATTACGTATGTACGAGTCTGTTGAAAGCTGTTTGTTCTTTTCTTTGCACCCTTATTGTAATACCGTTACAATAATTTATAAAAAATAAATTATTTTCTAGAAATTCTTTGGAATTACTTTTATTATTGTACACGCTATTATTTATATACTTATAGTCTTATGGACTATAACATTCATACAGATAATTTTTGAATTTATATAACTTATTGTAAATATTCTAGTTTACACAAACTTGGTAAGTGCTGTTTTGTTAGACCGTAATTGACAATGATGATAATATCAACTATATATTTTACTTATTTAAAAATAATGAACCACATAAGACCTAAATTAAATGATTATATATCTATTTGTTTTACAGCCAAACTATATTTACTTAATTTGTTTAACTAAATCATTTGTCGGATTGAACGCTTTAAGTGAGTAATAGATACCTACTTAAAAGCTGTTTGATCCATCGAATCATTAATAATAAGTAGCATTTCATCTTTTATACAAGTTTAGCAGTAAATTTTAATTAAGAATTTAATTAATGTATTTTTAAAGATAAGAATAATGTTATGTATTTTGTTGTTAGTGGGAAATCATCTTCATTTATAATTTATAAATATATTTATCATATTTAATGATAAAAACCATTTGAAAAAATTAAACAGAGATTAGATGTGCCATTTTCGTACTTTAATTTAACCTTAAACTTTTAAGTCTAATAATAAATAAAGTAAATATTTTATAACAAGAATAAGTATACATTGTCAAATATTTACTGGTTTATAGAAAGTTCTTAAAATTCTCTTTCATAGCGTACGTTTAGTGCCAAAAGAGCAATTTTCTAACAAAATTAACATTTATTTATGAGATTATTAATTTATAACGATATACCTTAGATACCTACATTTCATACTGTTCAGTATTTTACGAGATGAATAAATATTATAGTATCACAATATAGTAGGACACATTATTCAAACATTTTTCTTAAAATAGTTATAATTTTGTAAAATAAAAAAAAAAATTAAAAGGTTTTTTTTTGACTCTGGAAAATATGAAAAAATGAAATTGCTAGGTTTTTATTATTTCCAAATCCCAATCAACAAAAATTGCTATTAAATATTTATTTCACATCATACACTGAAACGTATTATACTCATTTGACATTTATTATTCTAGATTGAATTAATTTACTGATAAATAAATCATATTTTTTACCCTAAAAAAAATAAAATTTTAAATCCTATATGAAAAGAGTAAGCTCACAAATAATTAACATTAGTCGAGAATTTTAAGCCCTGTCAAGAATAAATATTCTTTGGATAATATTTCAAGCCATAAGCTAAAAAAATCCTTTATCCGAGAACACAAAAAATAGAAAAATATAAATACTTACATTAAAAGAATAAGAGAATACATTTTATCAAAATAATTGTAACGATAATATATTTATATTCTTATCAGTTTTATCAAAAATAATGTACATATTCATAATTTATACAAACTTAAAATAAATATAACTTTATAATAAAATAACGAAAATGTTAATATTATCGACAAATCGATTGATTTATCATATGAATAATAATTATTAGAATTATATATAATAGTACAATCGTATAAAAACAATAATTAGAAGAGATCCGGGACTAACATACATAATAATATTTCAAAAATATTCATAAAATAAATTTCTGTTGTTTTACTAAAAATATTTATTCAAAAATTATAAAAGAATTTGAAAAAATGTAATTAATAACAATTTTAAAAATTAACTTAAATGTTCATAACATTTTATTTTTATATCTTAAAAAATAAAAATGTTTTTTCTGTATAGTCTACAAACTTAAAATCACTTAGTTTTATGTTTGGTATTCTCTAATTACCTATTTAGTTGAGGCTAGTATCTATAAGTTTAAATAACCCTGGTGACTTTTTGCTAACCAAGCTTAAAATCTAAAGCACTTTATAAACAATGTGTACTTATAACTCTATAAGCTTCTTATTTTATATATAATATAATGGCGCTCTACGTAGTTTAAAAATAACCGGCAATATTTTATCACATTTTCAAAAATGATAATCTTGACAACACATTACAAAAGTTGGTAAATAATGTTTTTTTTCGTACATTCAATTCTAGAATTTATGTTAATACATTTTTCCTTAAAAATAAATCAAATTTTATTTATTATTATTGTATGTAATGTAGGTATATATAAATACTATACAAAATGTATTTAAGCACATTATTAATACAACTTATAATAGCATAATCAATGTATTCATAGTAAAGAAATATGGCGTAAAGTATCATGGTAAATTTAATAAAATTAACAATAATATGTCTAGGTACAATAATATTTTTATTACACTACATGGACGTACAAATTATGTATACTTACAACTTAAACATGATGAATTTTAGAAAACTCGATTTAATAAATGATCATAACAATTATTAAATGTTATGTATTTTATCAATTAGTTTTGTTTGAATGATAAGAACATATTCTGAATAAATAACAATACTTTAAAATGTTAAAATATCATGTTTATGTATAAACATACAGAAAGTATTACTACCTGTATATACTCGTATATAATGGTACATGTATTATACTTTTATGTCACCTACATTATTGAGTGCTCTGCCTGCCACCTATACACATTAATGTAAATAATGAAAATAATAAAAAATAAACCACATTGTTGATTATGTGCTTAAAATGTTGTCTACCTTGTTAATTATCAAATTTATATGAACTCAATTATCTTATTCTCGTAAACTTCGTCTTGAATTATAATATTTTAATATTTTAATTTTTGACATGTGTATGTCTTATGGGGGTCATTCTGTTAATTTGTCCGACATAGAGAATGTTACCAAGACGTCATTAAAGATGTATTTTTTTTTTTGTTTCGATGTATCGATGTATTTACTTTTGAAACATCGTCATGAGGATATCGATATTTCCGACAAAAACATCAGTATTTTTAAAACATTAATGTTTTAAAAAATCTATGTTTACCTGAATAAGTTATATGAAAATTTTTACCTATTTAAATGCCTGTTACAATTCAAGAGTGAGAATAGTAGTCAGAAAAAAACTCTTTTAAAATGATAATATAATATTAAAAAACATAATTTCTTGTATGTCGTGTCTTCTGTTATTGTGCGTTCCAGGAATATACCAATTGACATTTTAAACAGTCACAATATGACTTATTTAGTAATGATACCATGGATTTCATACTGTAGAATTATTTTTCGAATCTAAAATTTAAAATGTTTAAATAAATTCATATTTTTCTTAAACATCGGACATTGGGGTGAAAAATTGATTTTATTTCAATACATCGCAACAAAAACATCGATGTAGGGTTTCGATATATTAGACAAAAATACGGACTTAGAAGATAAGGTCCGATAACTCTACAAATAAGTGTCCTGCTTGCGATCTCAAAAACGTTTCCGCACAACTAAATTATGAAGTATAGCCATGTAGGGAATTATGCAAACTATATATTTTGATTTTGGAAAACTTTTCCGTAAAATTGAATCAATTTATTTCTTAGAATTTTCATTTTAAAGTTGTATAATATATACATATACTCGTACAAATATAATTTGGTTTACTTACGTAATATATTATATATTGTTCCTAGATTATTATTTTATAATAAAAATAAGATAGTTTTTTTGTATGTTATCGAAATTACTAGAAACAAAAGGTGACCCAATTATTAAAATATACTTTTTTCTTCGTACTTTTATAATCGTATTTAGTAAGTTTTGTTAAATATTATAAACTTCCAACTCTACAATTCAGTGTACACTTGACGAACTTAAGTAAATTATTTTCCAAATATAATTCACCATTGTAAAATATATTTGTTTATTATATTGTAGTCATATAAACCATCCCATGAAGTTCCCTAATTAGTACGAATAAAATATTTATATAACAATGCACTTTAACAAACAAGAAATAAATAATTGTGTTTCATATTAATTATTAATTTTTAATTAATACACGCATAGTTCTTTTGAGTCTTGATGCAGTGGTGATTTGACAATCTTAGTTGCCTGGGACAAGCATATAATATTCCATCCACACGCATCACTGCACACAATATTAGATACTTTACAAAAAAAATTATTTTGGTCAAATTATTGCTTATTAGTGCTATCATATATTATTATTTACTCATAATTAAAAAATGGATTTTTTACATATTATTATATTTATTGGATTTATACAACGCAACTAGGATGAAAAATATTTATTATAAAATGTTTATTAATTTATTTAATGTAATATATAACAAATTATAATAATTATTAATAATCTTATGATATTATTTATTTCAAAAAATGTAAATATAACTACCTCACCGACCAACGCCCACCCTATAATTTTGACAGGGGCAAAGCCCCGATCTTTTATTGCATGTTCAATCCACCTCTGTTTCAACCTCCACCTCTCCTCCCAATTTCAACGAGTTTCTTGAGTGTTACAAATAAAACCTGTTAAACTAATTATATATAATTGTTATATTATACTTATATCATTGTAATCAAGTAAAATCGAACATTTTGTCAAGTATTGAACAGTGAAAAGAATAGTTTTTATAAATCAACTACCTATACATTTTATTTAATTGCAATTGAAAAATAAGACACGGCGGCATGCTATAGGCAGTGATTACGCGTATTAACTTTCAGCGCGTGAGGTTGCGGGTTCAAGCATCGCATAATTTCCCTCCCCCCCCTCTAAATTTATACATCTATATATGAAACCCTTACGTCCGCAGCGTGAGATTAATATTCGTCAGTCGATCCCTTTTTGTTGATAATTATTATATTATGTTTTCCTCTCTTCAAACTTTACACCACGTATGACGCGAGTGTGCCGAAAGAGCCGCGATTCTTTACACGTTACACGCAACAGTTGTATAATTATTTTAAAATTAAATTGTATAATTTGTTGTTATTATTATGATTATTAATAATTTATCAATGCTCGCCTCAATTGTCCCGTGAGTGCAGCAGAAAACAGTTGTTTATCCGGTTGTGTCGACACGGTTGCCGATGGTAACCCGAGAGTATGTATATGCGTTATTTGGTCCAAATATTACGCAAATCATTTTCATCGCGCACTTGTCCAATCGTATCGTTATTATATTATTATTATAATATATTGTTTTTGTCTCCGTATACGTACATCATCGTGATACCGGACGAACAATAATGTATTTCGTCAATTCGACTAACTCATCGTCGGAAGATGACGGCCGTGAAGGTTGCGTGGTCGCCGACTGTCCGAACGCGGCTGCAGCTCCGGCACGTTCGATCTATTCGCGCGGTTCGTCACCACCAACAGCGGTCACCGAGTCCGACGTGCCCGGCCTGACGCTGCACCACCTCAAGGCGGACGGATTGTTGTGGGCCGTCTACGAACGGGGATGGAAGGACGCGTACGCCGCCGCGCGTGCCGCCTTCGCCGTCCACCCCTCGACACCGTTTGCTGTGACACCACCGTCACCAACACCACAGCCATCGAAAACACCACCACCACCGCCACCGTCTCCACCATCGCCGAACACCAATACACGTTCCACGACCAACGGACCGGTTCGTCACCGGGCCCGAGCCGACCGGCATGCACGACGTAAAAAGGTTCCTTCTCATCCGGTGCAGAACTCACCGGGTAAATCGTCCGGCATTTCGACCACCGAGGTATATACCACTATCAAATATAAATTTTTATAAAAATTATTCACCGGATTGTAAGATTTGTAAGATCATAATATATCTGTCTCTGTCAGTGGAACACGCATAACATACAGTTTAATGTGAATTTCAAAAATATAATCTGAATTCGTTGTGAAATCTTTCTCTAGGTCGACTTTTTCACGTTATTTTTTCGAAAATGTTTTACTTAGTACATGTAACATATCCAAAAATTAACTTTTGTTAATTTTTACGTTTTGAGTTTGTTTTAATCTATTTTGGGTGGCGGCAAAATAGAAAAAGTGGGGGTCGATCTTTTCCTTCACAACGAATTCAAATCAATTTTCCAAATTTTTATCGTATTAATAGATCGATCGGTACGTTGGAAATATAAAACGTCTAAATTCTTATGTATTGTGCATGTGATAGGCTGCAGAGACAGAAAATTATGGCTAAAATTGTGCAACAACAAAAAAAAAGTCACTAGTATAAGACTTTTTGGAAAAACATAAATCTGATTTAAAATTATTTTTAACAGATAAAACAATACGAAGAGGAGGAAACCTATAAAAAAAATTGTTATGATTGGGTAAACAGCTTGGAGATCATTGGGCAATGCGGTCCCGAGGACATCGTACGTACTTATATTTTAATAATTTTCTTTATATTTATACTAACTATAATAGTATATGATTTAATTTTCGATCTTGTGTGTATCGCATGAACATTTAATAAAAAAAAGTTATTTACTGTCTTCCAACGTCTTTTGAAACTTTACTTAATGTTATATTTACTGAATAATGAGTATACGCACGATCATGGATGATACGACGTTTAGATATATATTAGAAAAACGCGAACAAAGTGTACAAATAAAAGTACAATTACATTTTATTTTTCAATTTTCGATTAGATTTGTCCCGGGTCCGACATTGGCTCATGCTCCACAATACCCCAAACGCCAGAAGAAGTTGAAGATGCAATGTGGCAGCCATGGCAGGTAAATATAATACTACAAATAATTGCTGTACAGTTGAACCATAATATGATAACTCGGATGCATTATTTCCATTGACTTACTTTCAAATTTTGATATAATTATATTTTATTTTATGAATACTAAACTAAATAGTTGTTAATAACTCGCGGAATCTTCTTCTTCCCAATTTTGAGTAATCATTATTAATTATTATTTATTGACATGTATATGTCTTATGGCTGGGGGTCATTCTGTTAATTTGTCCGACACCGAGAATGTTATCATGACGTCATTGGTCATTCGTCATGAAGGATTTCCGACAAAAACATCAATGTTTTAAAAAATCGATGTTTACCTGAATAAGTTATATGAAAAATTGTACCTATTTGAATGTATGCTACAATTCAAGAGTGAGGATAGTAATCAGAAAAAAAACTCTTTTAAAATGATAATATAATATTAAATTGACAACCACATTCTTATGTCAACTATATTCAGTAGAAACAAGACATATACATGTACCGATGTATCTGTATGTAGTGTAGATACCTATTCATAGTTGTTTTTATCTATAAGAATATGCATTAAAATATTAGAATTTGATTGGAAAATATTCCAAACTAGCAAAAATGTAATAATATAGCATAAACCCGTTAAAAAAAAAATAGCAATGAATCTTTTAGTCAATCGTTTATCGATTATTTGATTCAACTTGTATAGTTTTATCAAAAATTAAATTGTGTAATAAATATATTATTGATTTTTTATTTTGTTTTACCATGAGAAGAGATAATTATTATGCACTTGTTTCTAAGGTGTTTGGATTTATTACTTCTTTTTCTTTTCGTTTTAACAATATTGTAGAAATTAATTAATTTATTTATTTTTATTTTTTTCTAGAATCCATGTTTCCAAAATTATACCACAGCTGAGACGGCAGCTTACAAATCTGCATGGCTTCATATTCCGTCTGTTGATTGTTGTGAACATTGTGTACTAAAAACGTACTAACCAAACTAAATGTTTATATCGGGAAAAAAAGTTATACATTTTGATAAAATGACAATCACTGCATGGGTGCAATAAAAATTACAATATCTTTAAGTATTATTTCAACTCCATTAGAGAATGAAAAAAAATTCAAAATGTTTGTTACTTGACGTTAACATTCTATTTATTGAATATGTTTTCTTAACATTTGGTGAAATCATCATGTGTTAATAATTGTTATATTTAAATGCATAATGCATATATTTTTTGTACTACTGATTACTTTTTAGTATAAACTAATTAACTTTGTATACTTTTGTATAAGAATAAACTGTTCACTGTCTTTTGTGCATTACAAAATTTATTTCATTAAGAATCTGAAAACCATTATGGTGGCAGATTTATAGGGGAGCACGTAGATTTTTCCCTTGATTTATTGAAGTAAGTATATTATTGATTACAAATCTGTTATCATTGTTATGTGCTATTTATTGTTATCACTAGTTCCCTAACACGAATGATAATAATTGATGTAATTAGTACTATAAGAACTTGACTCATATAGGCGGACATTCGGTTGAATTTTCAGAGAGGCTATAAAATAATCCAATGTAAAATAACCTACGGGAGCTTCACTCCTGTCTCCCTTCCCTTTAAAAATAAAAACAATGAATAACATGGAAGACTATTCAAATATTTAGGAGAGCTAAAGTAAGTCACCTAATCCTTCCCCCCTCCAGATGTCTACCTTTGACCTGACTCAATAAATATACGACTTATTTTGTGGATACATTTTTAACATAAAAGAGAAAGAAAATTTGATGGTTTAAGATTTATTTTAATTCTAAACATGAGTACTTGGAGTACACGACCATTCGCCGAACCGACATATCACCGGATCGGTAAATCGCCGAATGGCCCTACTACAATACTTGCAAACCGCATCGAATTACAAAAAAATTAGTTAAAACTTAAAATAATATGGCTATGCAAATTGTAAGTAGTTATATTTACTGTTTTACAAATACTTATATAATTTTTATACTTTACTGAATTTTAATTAATATTGGCACCTTCTAACTTTATAACATTATTATTTATCGCAATTATTCTTAAAAACTAAAATCTATTACATAAATCATATTTCATTAACTGCTTAATACAAGTTCAATATAATTTTTCATCAAATGCTAGTTTGAAAGCTTAAATTATGTATTTAAATTAAATATAATTGCATATTTTCCATAATAAGACACCGGAAAAAGACAAAGTCTGCTGCACGTATACAACGACGTAACGTGTGCTGTTGTATAAGGCAGTTAAGATAACTTTTTACTTATTCAATTGAAAATTATATTTTTAAAATATTATATAGTTCATATTGTTATAAACTACAGTATATATTTTTCTCGATAAATGTCTAACTTTAGATTGAATACGGTATATAATTCGAAAGGACGCCAAATTGCATCCACGGGTCAAACGGCGTCGAATATTATAAGTATGATCATCTGCAATAACTTTGTCCTGGAAAATAAATAATATTTTTGTTTTTAGCTCTGTCACTATTAATATTATAGTAATGATTTATCATTTGCGTTTCGATCGGACAAAATACGCTCTCTCTGCTTACCCGTCAGTATGACTTTAATCCAATTCATATTGGCGTTAATCGCCAGTCTGGTCTGAACGGACGGCGTGGATTCGGCGCACACAAACCTGTTGCTAACCACCCCTATGACGTTCAACCTACCCGTAGCCGGGTCGGACCACAGAAGCGGACCCCCCGAGTCCACCTGACAATTGTTGACTTTGGGCATGTACGTGCACAGCTGATTACGTTCCGCCTCGTTCGTATATGGACCCACGCACCGGGACATCTGAGCCACTTTCATGAGCGATTTCTTCAGCGAACTTGGCACGGAACCATCGAAACGCACTGGCCCCCAGCCTGTCCAGCGTGCACATTATGATACGTAAGTATGATTATTCATATCTCGGTAATATATTGATGATTGACAGCGACTTTATATTATGACCTGAACGAGCTTTCAATTGGGTCTGAATCGAAAAATACAATATTGTGTCGGGACCGAGCTTCCGAAAACTATGAAACGTTTCCAGACCTCAAATTCCACGGCATTAATTCATAAATAAATATTTAATACAATTTTTTAAACAGAAAGAAATCATTTTTTAATTGAATTGTATTTTTTAACATTTAGGGGTGGGGATATAATTATGCACCATACAGGTTTATTACATTACATTTCAGTACCAATTTATAACTTGTATCAAATCCGAGACCTGATTATGCCATTTTTGGCCACATTTTCAACTGCAGGATTAATGAAATTATTATATTAAATTCAAGCTGAGCTGATTCGGGTTGTCATGTAAAAGGTACTCATGTCGGCTCGTGCGTAATATTATATTATATATTTTTGGTAATAAACTCACCGAGAACATCAACGGTACTACCGATGAAATCATTATTGATTTGCTTGAAAGGCAAACATGCTGGTCCTACCTTGGACGAGAACGGAATGCTCTCGTACGTCTCTACAATGGCCAAATCGTGTGCGATGGACGATGAGTGGTACTTTGGATGAATATAGATTTCGCTGACCTCCACCAGTATTGATGGATCAACGTTGCCCCCTGAAATCGGTACAGTTTTACAGGGGATGATAACACCAGAGTTCCAGTAGGGGTGAGAACATATCAACAATGTAATATATGTATACTTTGTATGTTGCTATCTTTTAACCAAACACGCGTATTTTTACATTGTTTTTTTTTCCTTGAAGATACTTAAATGGCTAAATTTATGTCCAAAACATCGTCAACAGCTGATATGTATTAATAATGTCGAAAAGCTTACTCTGTTAGTCTCTTCCAATTATGTGTTTCTTACAACAACATCGCATGCATCACTTTTTCCGAGAAATCGATAAATACAAATGTGTCAAAGACGCTTTTTGATGGTTTCAGAAAAAATATAGTCTATATTAAAACTAGGGTCCCCTAGAATTCATCCACCATTTTTTATTGTACATATATATAATATTATATTATTAAAGAGATAAAAATCATACGTATAAAAGGTTTAAAATCAAACAGAATTGCTGAAGGTTGTGGAATTCGTAGACTTTCTCTCGCGTTATTTAAATATACAAATAATTGATATATAAAGGCTTTGTTTGATTATAAAATAAAACAGCTACTATGTTTGTTTTTCAATATATGCACTAGCTAGATACTTGGTGATACAATATACACCAACACCAGCTCGAATTTATTTAAAATAAAAACTAATAACTAATTTATGTGAATATTGTAATTAATTATTGGTTATAAATTTAAATATGACACCGGATATCATAATGCGTATGGTTAAATAATGACGTCTGCGAAAGCAAAACTTTAAATTTTAAATTGTACATTATAATATATTATACATGAACCGACCATCGTGTAATAATATAACCAATATATTTTCTTTGTTAAAATGTCGTTGCGTGTGGGCATAAAAATCATGATTCGAAATTAATTAATCGATGTGCGACAAAAACGTTGAATGGGTTATTTCAAAAGTAAAATTCAATAAAAACTAAATATTTTTCTTATTGATAATATTCAGACGGTCCCGCATAATTCAATAGAAAAAAAGCAATTAATTTTTATATTAAGTAAATGTACGTGAAATAAATGAGAATGAAAATACACAATTGCTGTTTTTGAGTAAATAGTGTATAATTTTTATAATAAATTATTATTTAATGTCGAAATCATGAAATAAGACCTGCATATTGTCTCAAATATTTTGAGTATTTTCTTTATGAATATTCTACTCTGTAATATTATGTATATCATTGTAATGCAATAAAATTAGGTCGTTCATAAAATCGGATATTGATAATATATTGTTACAGACTTGTAGTATAAGTTAACTTAAAGCAACGAGCAATTTTAAAAATTAATTTCTAGGCTTATACGCCCTCACTAAGAGTTGCTTTATAAAAATCCCATTATTGTAAATAATATAAATTCCGTATATTAAAAATAACTTTATGTTTACGGCCTTATACGAGGTCTCAAAAAACATAAATGTTGGAGAAAAACCCAATAAATTATTTTGTCAGACTCAGCACCAATACAATTAGTATTATAATTAATATATAATATAATATATTATAATTATAATCAAACGTTTGAACATTGTATGTTTAAATTATTGATTGAAAATACAAAAAGTATAATCAATCAATAATTAATTTGCCGACATATTTTATTCTGCATAAACGAGTATAAATCAATATCATCTAAATTTCCTATCATTGCTGTATTGTTAGTTAAAAATTATCAAACGAATTTAATAATTAAATAAAATCATATTTATATTCTTGCTGAATAGGTACTTAAGCTTGGAATAAATAAAATCAATATAGTATATATTATATATATATTGCGGTGGCCGAATCATATGAAATTAATGAAATATTTTTTTATATGAAACGATGAAACATATAATAATATAGTTGTTGGCGCCAATATCCACATTTATGATTTGCGGGTGTATAGAGCAACCGTGAGAGACTGGTCAGGTAATATTATAATGTCGGTAAAACACTGAATCAACACAATTCAATAAATAAAATAGTGGACTATACTTTAAACATAAAAACACTAATAATGAACAATACTCGGCTCAAAGCTAGCAGAACACGATATAAGCGATTTAATACAGAAATCGGCCCGGTGCCGGTAGAAACGCGACAATACGTTCTCGAATATTCTACGATAAACTATTTCGAACAATAGTCATATAGATATAATATGATGCCTAATAAACGGCACAAAATATAATATTTATTGTATGCGGGACTCTCTATTCCTCTAGCTTCATCGTAACAACTATTTCACTGTATTTTTATACCCACTTTAATACCTTTTTTATTAGATGTGTTTAAGATAATACCTTTAGTTTGTTTGTATAGGTTCTAATATATATTTTTACTAAAAATTCAAAAATACTCTAGTCCCAAATAGCTTAAAGTTTATACCATAAACTATTTAATACAAAGGAGATACTAGGTAGGTAGTAATAAATATAAGTATTGCATATGTTAATGAGATATTATAATTAATTGCTTTACCGTATAAATTGTCTCTACTAATAACAACAAAAAGTTATTTTTCCATTAATAACTAATAATTTGTTTTAAATATTGTAGGTATTTGCTAAATAACTTGGGAATTAAAATCATAAAAATTTTTTAAGGTTATTAGTAAATTCACAAAATAAAAAAATCTAAAACTTCATTTAAAATACATTTTATACAGATAATTTTTATTTAACTTTAATAACATTTACTGTTAGATAAAATCTAAACATTTTATGACGACGAAACCCCATAAATTATAAGGAATATTACATGTGGTATATAAACAATGCAAAATTGTTGGAAATTTTAATATTAAATCAATATTGAACTAATTAGATATTAATTTGCATGAATATAAACGAACATGATAAAACGATTTTTATTTTTAGTACAGATAGAATATATTATACATACTTCCACATTAAGGATTATGCTAATACTTCCTATGTTAATAAAAATATTAAAATTCGATTTTGTATTGATTTTTTAATGGAAAAAAATTGAAATTCCTAGTTTAATAAAATATTGAAAACATTGTAAGCAAAACTTAAAACAATTATATTATTATCATAAGAGATGTTGTAATTAGTATAAATTCCATAGCTGTGGGACATTCATATTGTACAGTCTATTATTTTACTATCAGTTCTCGCGATACGCATTCAGGTATATCATTTATTGGTACAATAATTATATGTAAAACTATTTGATATGAATTAAGTGCTTGACTTAGTACATAGGTACATTATTATATTGATGAGTATTAAATTAAACGTGTTTCGTCGTCAGATTCCTTAATTAATGCTAATTATCAATTAAGTCAGAGTAATTGTATACGTTAAAAATACGTTACATTGGGTTCGCTTATTTAGAACTCGTGAGAAATTTTTATATAGGTACTCAAACAAACCGTAGAGTGTGAAATTCACTAGTTTTCGGTATAATAATATATGGATATGATAAAATATATGATGATATGATGATATTAATGGTTTATTAATCGTATAATATCGTCGTATATTATTATCGTATAGTATTGTCGGTTAAAAATATTTATAATCAATGATTTTATACATGTTATACAACAGAATTACATGTACAGGTGCGCACGGGTAACGCAACATTATACACACATACCTTGATTGGTTAAGTCGTGATCACCGACCAAAAGAGATATCTGAAATGGATGCACGTCAGTCAAACAGTGTGCTGCAGTCAACGCGTGATGGCTTCCTATAATCGTAGCCCCGCAAAATAGTTTAGCCGTCTGCCCGTTGATCAACGAAGCCATTAGCGGGAACTCGTTCACGCCAGCCGTGTTTCTGTTTAAATTAACTTCCTGCGAACATTCGTTTAACGTTATTTTAATCAAAATATCGTATTACACTGATAGTTATATTTTTTATTGGTTTTATCATAAAAAAATCATCGTATTTTGTAGACGAAATAGGTACTGGATTTCAATACAAATACTATACTATATAAGCTATACTGCTATAGGGTTTCACATAATTTACTTCCATAATGTTTTTCATCCAACCGTGTATAAATAGAGTTTTAATGGTCGTAAGAGCATTCGGTTTATCTTTTCTTATTTAATCAATTTTAAGCGTTTTGACAAATTATTTTAGATATTTTTACAAAATAATGTATGATACAATTGTATACGTAGTCGGAGTACTTTCGAAGTTTACTAGCAGAAATGGGTTCTTCGTTCACCGAAGGATACCTACCCATTACAATATTATTGAATATGTATCACTAAATTTAATGTTCTACGACTAGGCAGTCTGGTAATATAAACTTAAACACATATAACGAGAAACATAATATGATTATCATTGATTAAATAATGATCATCGCCTTTATGAGTTAATTAATCGTGCAGTGCGCACTTAAATCGAAACAAGATTTTATATTGAAAAACAAATGGTTTTTTATTGAAACTATAAATTGAATATATGCTCTAAAAAAAATTATGTGCGGTTTCGATCATTCAAAATTTTTTTGAATGCAAAGGGATTTTTCAATAGAAAATAAATCTGTCGGAACGGTTTTGGCTTTCTTCGATTGCATTATCCACAATACGCAATACTTCACCTGATGGTGCTCCCCACACTCGCAAAATTGTGAAGTCTTCACTGTCTCCGGTATCCAGTAGTTCATGCGTTTTGCGCCTAACGAGCACATAAAACTTCCACCTTTGCTGCGGTGCTTCGCCACAAACATAACATTCATTTTGTTGGTACGACTGATTGCCGTGAACGACCTGGGGCCGCAATGCCTGATGCCGTCCGCGAAGCTTTCGTCACCGACGCGAGATACGATCAACGCGTCAGAATTGCAAAAGGAACTCTGAAAATCATAAATATACAACTCAGAACACTGTAATGTAAATAAAATATGTCCACAAACTTAAATAAAGCTTCATTAATGTTTAACTTCACTAATACAATATAGTGATATAGTGGAGCTTACCAAACGTCATCGTCACTCTGAAATCGTGGGAAATTTGATCCATTTATGAGACAATATTATAGTACCAAAATCAGTATGGTAAAATGTAAGTGGAAAATTCGTAGCCCCAAGAGACTTTTGGTCTAATAAAAATAATATCATAGAATAAATATCCCATGAAACTGTAAAATTATTTGTTGTTCTTGCAGAAACATTAAAAACCCTTGGATCTCAGGATCTGTAGTGCCCAAGTTAAATCCAAAACCTTCCTACAAATATTATCTATGGTATCGTCATTCGTCGACTACTAACATGCGGCTTATTATTGTCTATATCAATAAAAAATGGGTGGGTCTCGCTTTGTTGTACAGTTGGGGGTGGAGTGTACCTCGTTTATAGGATAGGTCATTATTACAATGGATTTGTTAAATTTACATGCAATGATAGATATCATTGTATACGAATAACGATTCTGAACGGAGTGTGTATAAATATTATTATATAAATGTGTATATAATAATATAGTATTTTATATTTAAATTGAATTATAATGCAATTTCGTAAAAATTTAAATTTAAAACAGTCATAAAATTTTTCCCCTTAAGTCTGGTAGAATTTTTTTTATATAAATTTGAAGGTAAGCTTATGGACAATCTAGTGTTAAAATTTTGAATCTTAAGTATAAACAGAAAAGAATTTATGAATTTTCAACTGCAAAATAACTTGCAAATTATCGCGATTTTAACATATTTCATACAAATTTGAAATTTATGGGCTTATAAAAAAAATTTAAGTAAAATCATCTCCGATATTTTTTAGTTACAATTAGTATTACTTATATTTAATCCTTTAATTCATTTTCAAGAGTTTTTGGAAAGCCAAAAAAATTTTATAGATATTTAAAAAAAAAAACTTACAAAAATCGAAAATTTAAATTGTCTATAAATAAGTCAAAATATGTCAAAATACTTTAAAATCTTAGCAATGTATAGAGAACACCAATATAAAGATTTAGTGAAAATTTCAAGTTGTTGCGGTTTTTCGTTTTTGAGTTAGAGCATTTTAAAAAAATGTAGTTTGTAGAAACGTGATTTTGCGTAAAATTTCCCTGTTTTTCGTAATTTTTTTTACGTTTTTTTCGATTTTTGCAAAAAGTATTAAAAAAGTTAGATTTTTGACTTGCCTAAGTACCATCTCCATTCACTTTCCTTTTAGAAAAGTTGCTATATAAGCAAATCGAAGCATTTTTACTACAAAAAAAGTTGTCGTCAGGTACAAAAAAAAAAAAAAAATACACATCATTGTAAAATCAATAGATTCCATCACTCCGTTCAGAATCTAAAATGTGGTAGGTCGGTAGGTGTATGATAATTTACAACCGCGAAAAAACAAAATAATTTAATAGTGATACATATTTTATTATCGATACGAAGTGATTTAAAAATTCAGTGGATCAAATTTGTTTTTCTGTTTTAACAGTCAACCCACAGTCTGTTTTCAATAATGTCCAAAACTACTATAACTTAGAAAACCAACATAATCAATTTTGATCTAATATCTATTGTGACATATTTCGTTAATATTAGACACATATTACTAATTATACTTTTATTGATGATCATATTCTATCATTTTATACGGCTATAATAATGTTGAATGACGGCGGAATGTTTTATAAATTATCTTTGATTGTACCTCGGGCAAATCAAACACGTGACAGTCCAACACAAGCCGATCCAAAGGCGATGGCGTCTTGGCAAACCATTTGCATTCCCGGTCGTGCTGGTCCGACTGGTATGTGTTCGGGTAGTTTGGCGAGTACAGATAGTACGACCTGTTACCGGGTTCGATGATTTGGTAGAACTCGCAAAGGCCACTGTCCGAACGGTAATAATCGTCCACGTCGTTTCGGTCAGAGACGGTGACCTTTGACGTCGAAGACGATGAGCACCAAAACAGGCCGAGCACGACGGATAAACGGCATATCCGATGCAGCAGCAGCAGTAGAAACCGCGAACGACCGCCGGTCATCTTCGATGCACTATAATAATTAGTACAGAAATGATATTGTTACCGTTAACAGCGTATTATACGGTGCAGCGATAATCTATAGTAGAATCACTGTCGATGTATGTAATATATTATTTCGCGTGCGGCGCCGGTTTGATGTTCAGAGTGACGATGAGCTTCAGGTGCGCACGGCACGGTAACATTCGTTTGATGATCGAGTGCAACGACAATAATATGATTATATTATACTGTACGCGAACCGGTGTCACGGTAACGCGACGGTCGCCGGCTGACGGCGATAAAGGCGTGACGTCGCGCGTTGTTGAGGGGGCAAGAAGTATGGTCGAACCCCATTGCAGTCAACCCGATTGATATCGTGTGCGACGCATTTATTACTGTGCGATTTGCATAATAGAAACCGAATCGGAAACACGTCGTTGCTCCGTCCGTCCAGGTCGTAATTCAAATTTCCGAACCTGGGGCACCGTCGCACAGATAATAGGTACAACTCTGACACCGATGTTCACGCGTATTCGGTACCCATTATTATTATTATTTTTAGTATTATTATTATTATTATTATTATTATTATAACGTGCTACCTACGTACCGCGGTATACATTACGTTTTGATTAGAACGGCGGCACGGGGGCGGCGGCGATAACATCCATTCGACCTCTGCGCTGCGGCGCGTTGCGCGAGCGCCTCCCCGTTCCGCGACCGGACAACGATCGGCCGCACGGCGTTCCGTTGTTATAAATAGAATACAAATCGACCAAAACCTGACCATCTATGTATCGTGTCGTATAGTTAGAACATTTGCAATACCTATTTCCCGAAGGTATATTGCAATGTATTATATACATGCAGAGTTACACCGTTTTGCGCATACATAATAATATACGTATACATCACATCTTTCAGCTCTGTGTCCCACTGTCCGGTAGGAAAATTAAACCGGTGGTGACTTAAGTGTTCAACTTCATTTCTCAATGTTTTGTTGGTTCTTACTATTTCAGTGCAATCCAAAACGATTGTCCATACTAATATGGCCATGTGTAAGAGTCACTTTATAGAACCCCCGTGTATTGTACGAAAAAAAAATTAAAAAGTATAGTTATTATAAAGATCTAATTTAAATAGGGAATCATTACTATGTGCATTCTTTTTTTTCCTGCTAAGTAAAATAAACAAATACCTATTCCGATTTATTATTCTAATTTTATCACCCTATTTAGTTTCACCATTTTTATTAATTCCTTTGTTTCCGTGATGAGTATATAGGTGTACATGGGCGTATATATAAATAGTAATATCGTTATTATTCCGATATATAAGTTTTTATAAGTACTTTTTTATTAATTAAATTTAATTAGTATCCAATGAATGATAAAACTGGTCGTTACACCGTCTGTTATAAAAATACAATAAAAAAATTATACATGAGGATTATCAAAATACAATTTGTTATCACTCCCGGGGAATTTCTGTAGTGCATGATTTATTTCATACATATACATAAAATATAAACAGGACATTGTTTTGCATATTTTCCGTGCCGAAAACTAATTAATGATTAATCAAGTATTCGTTTAACTTTCCGATAACACTTTAATTAACGTTTACCTAATCCATTTATAATATAAACAGTTATTTTTTTCATTGAACCTTCATTAATTATTCGACAAAATTGACATTCACGTTAATAATACAAATGTATCAAATCCGTTAAGTCTTATTTTTAGATTCTGAACGGAGTGATGGAATCTATTTTTATTAAAGCTACAAGTTAGTTTACAAACTAAAATGACTCAAAACATTACATTGTTGTATATTAATAAATATATGATGCAAGATAAACACCTAATAAGTAATAATATTATATTGATCAATGATCGTCGCATATAAACATCCAAAGCCCTGATATTATAACGAGATTAAAACTAGCTTAGTTTATTTATAAGAATTATTAAAATAGGTTGTATCAATTTCAAAGTAGTCTGAATTTATATCATAATATGTAGACAGTGTCATTTTCATTTTACGTAAACTACGGTTTATACTACTACTAAATCTACTATACGGTTTTAATGAAAATTCACGACCATTCCAGCAGGTGTCCTGGGAAAGTATTTTAAGAATTCGAAAGACGATGTTCGTGAAAATGATAGACATGACATAATGTAATATAATCCCTGAAAATCAATGATTGAAAGGTTACTGGACTCCCATTATGTTCACTTGGCCATGTTACCCTGATATAAAACTTTTATTTTATTTGTTGACAGAGAAATTTTAATCAGCCCCTAAAAACTTTTTTAATCTAATAAGAAATTATAATTAATATTTAAGTTTATTAATTTAATCACTTCGTTTGATTAATCAACGGTGTATTACAAAAGGTATAGTAACTAAACAATTAGATAGATGGTACTGCAAAGTGTTAATATACACAATCTGTAAGACCATAATTTTCCAACAGCTATATTATATCGATTATTCCGGGATAAAAACCCCTGTGGTGACGCATTTTCTTAATATAATTATGCCACATCGACCTTAGCTTATCTTTATGATGGCGGCCAAACTGTCGACTTATATAGTCTTCAATCTTCAGAGTAATTTTTAGACCTTAGTATTTCTGCTCATATATTTTAATCGTCCCTAAATGATAAGGATATAGTACAATATTTTTGTTGGAAAATTAGCAGGTACTACCGAAATTCTAACTTACTAACTAGGTATACAAGTGTCAACAACATCACACTAATTTTTTTATTATTATGAAATGTACAACTTTTAGTCATTAAACAAAATATTTTACATCAATCTTCTAAAATATATTTATTTTTAAAAAATCATTGTCTAGGTACTTATAATAAATTTAATGTGTGGTAAACACGATAGTACAAATATGTACTGAAAAGTGCCAGTAGCTTATCTGATTTTCTAATTTATTTGATAACACTATTGAATGTAGATATTCATAAGAAATAGTCATTTCTGATGAAAATTATTAGTGCAATTGTGTATCGTATTAGCAACAGCGCCTTTAATATCTTATTTCTCCGAGTTTTAAACGGAGATTTCAGAAAAAACGTAATTATTAAAATTCTATAAGTTTCTATATTATTGTACTAAGATACATAATGGTTGTCATTTAATAATAAAATGTTCATACCACTATCATGGAGATTAAAGAGTTAATTAGAGGGTTTAAAAAATATCTACAATAAATATGTGCTAAAAAATAAATAAAAATCAGAATTAATAAATTTGTGGAATTTCACTATTCTTTGTATAATGAATACTCTATAGTCTATATATTATACAAATGGCTCAATGAGTTAATTTCACTTATACAGCAATAATTATAATAATAATATATACACACTCTGCACTCATCTCATGTTTCTGAATTCTAATACCCTCAAAAATACATACCTTGTAAGTACCAGTATAAATACCAGTACTTGTATCCAACTATATCGGGGGAATATCTGACAGCATAACATTCATATATTGTTGTAAAACTCGTAGGATATACTTATACATAAGTTATCCAGTATTTGTCATAATATACCATTGATTAATTAACTCAAATCGATAGTCATTATTATTTGATTCAAAATAAAATATTAAGCTTAATCGTACATTCATCAAATCTGATGTCAGCAAAAAATAATTCAACCTTTTTCTCTCACGTGGGTGTTATTTTGCTATTGAAACTATTTTTATCAAGTGGCACCACTTGGGTATTGTAAACACTGAAATTAATATCCGAAAACAGAAAACCAAGGTTAGAGTGAACTGTTTATTGTAATTTTCTATGTTGTAGAATTTCCACTCTATATCAAATATATTTTATGCTCATACTCAATATACTAATATAAACGCATAATTAATGTTATTATATTAATTAATTTATATATATATTAAAACTATTAACTAAAGCATACAAATCATTTCAATTCCAGGATAATATATCAAAACACATATTGTGCCTACATAGTACATATACATGGTATATGATATATCTATTTAAGGAAATCCATAAACAATAGCATTTAAATCGTCAATTTATGGTAGAATGCACAGGTAAAATAAGCAATGGTTAATGCGACAATTATGTGTTAAATTACTAATTAGTGTTAACATTTAATAACTAAGAAAATAATGAATGCGTACTATAATGATAATATAGATATTATGTTTATCTTCTTTTTTTTTTAAATAAATTAACTTATAATAAGTTTTTACTTTTAATAAGTTAAATAAATTCAAATTTCATAAATGAAGCATCTATATGGATATAAAGATTATAAAGTACTATTTTGTGTTGAAGTATAAAACAAATTAATTATAATATTTGGTATACTTATTAGCAGGGCTAGGATTTCTATGCAATAAAAAATTGTAAAATATGCATTTTATTTACCAAAATATGCAAAAATATGCATTTTAATTTTTATAAGATAAACACAAAAATATAGTTACAAAAAAAATATTCATTTATTGAAATACAGGTTGGCTGTTTGTCTTAAAAATAAAATAAAATAATTTAAAAATTAATAAAATTTATAATTCGCATTGACTGCGTGTGTTACATGCTACAACCACATATTTTTTTAAATTTTCGAAAATGAATGCTCGGCAATTGGATCGTAGAATGGCTTTGTATTGACTGAAGCTCCGTTCAACGTCACATGATGCAGTTGGCGCGTATTTAAGTAAAAACATTTGTCCTGGTGTTAGGTTACAACTGAAATTGTCCTCATCCGATTCACCATTTAATATTTTATTTATTGATTGTAGAGTTTTAAATCCTTTATTTTTTTGTAAAATCAAGGATAACTTGTTCTTAACTTTATCTGCGACTCTTCCGTTACACTCAAGAAGTCGATCCCTTGCGTTTATTATAATCTGTAGACTTTCATGAAGTGTTAAACTCTTGTTTTGTAGTTTAATTATAACTTGGGATAAAAAAGCAAAAATTACTTTTAATATATGCTAAATCATTTTTTAAATTTTGATTATCAAATAATTCTTTAGCTTTTTTTATCGAATCTGATTCGTCATCTAATTCTGAGATCACAGATTTAATTGAATTGAAATTATCTACATAATACGTTACTGCAGTCAACCACGTTGCCCATCTTGTCAACACTGGTTTTGGAGGTAAAGGTAAATTTGGAAACATTTCACGTAATTTAAGTGTTCGGCTTGGAGCTTTTAAAAATATTTTTTTTACATTGGCTATCATTTTATCAACTGTAGTGTATTCGGCTCTTATAGTCTCGCAAACTCTATGAATTCCGTGGGCTAAACATGTTAAATGTATCAGATTCGGAAATAGCACAGTTAAAGAGTCAGCTGCCTTCACCATATATGGTGCAGCGATTAACACGAACAAATCAATTATTACGTACCAATTTATGTATTTATGAGATGATTAATGAAATGCGTAAAATACGCAAAACCAGTTGGACGGACATTTTTTTGATCTATATAACATGCATGACGGCGCATTATTTAGGCAATTTAAGGTCGTTTTTGTATTTTGGCATTTTTCAAGTAAACCATTGTATCAAAATAAAACAAATTAAACAAATATTATACTATAGGGTATTCTAAAATGACAAGTTCCTATATTGGAATAGGACCAAAGCTATATAGCGCACAAAACATAGTAGATACAGGGAGCTGGTGTTACATTTATACATTACATATATTCTGATAGTACTGATTCCAATTAATAATATTATTACATTCAACAAATGTATTTGTTCGCATACATTATTTTCTTTCATAGTTTATTATCAAAAATTCGAATCCAAAAAATGATCAAGTATAATCAACAAAAATTTGAGAAGTCACGCGGTGTTCAAAAATCCATATTAAAATAACATTTCTCCGTTAGATAGAAAAACATTGAATGATGAACATGTTTTTAAGTATCTCTTAATTTTTAAAAAATTATAACGAATTCAGGTCTAAGTTGAAATTACAAAAATAATCTCAAGATCCAATTTTCTTGAAAAATACATTAAAAATGATAAACATAAAAATGTCATGAGTTAATCGCTTGATAATGTGTTATCTACAGAATAGGAAAACCAAAACTTATCGAAAACCCTAAATTTATATGCAATGAAAAAAAGTAAAATCGTCTAGAAAAATGCATGAACGATGGAATGATAAAAGAAACTCTCCATAACATCGACGACTTACTAACAAAATAATTTAATATTAAAATACATATTTGCGCGCATAACCATTCGCGTGTACGATATAATAGTATGCGTTATATAAATATACAACGAGACATTAGAATTTCCAATAGAAAAAATACGATCTCATTATAAAGAGAATTTTGACAGTAATTAACATGACAAATGGAATCCTTGAATAAGAGCCGTATCGTCAAAGATCCTCAAATATAAACATAAATACAAATTTATACACTGTCGCTGTATATGTTATAATTTATATGTGCTAATGTGAATATGATGCGCCATCCCTCGAATGCGTGCATCTTCTTTGCGTGAACATTTTATCTGTTCGATGGGGTTCAATAACGTTTTCTCGTAATCAGTATTATAGCCAAAGAAAATATTATGTAAAGCCCATACTAAGTACTTATAGTGTATACCATTGCTTTTATTCGGTAAGAAAATAAAAATCGTTTCGTTTCATTTATTGCAGTCACGTCAAACTAAAGCCGCGGTCACAAGCACACGATAACAGTAAATCGCAACAGTTGCTCTCATAAAAGTATAATAATGTGAAAATGAAAGTTTGATAGACATTACTGTGGAATTCACACGGTGGCACTTCCACGAGAGTTACAATATTACGATAGCGACTATCGCGATCTACTGTCACCGTGCGGCCGTCGCTTAAGTATAAAATTACAAGTGTAGGTATGATAAACATAGATCACAAATTAGTGCAAAACAAAGCATACTGTATTGTTTATACGTATACTGTTTGTAATAATCCTATAGAAACTACAATGGTATGAAAAAATACAACTTGTATGGAATATACATTTTTTTTCAAGCATACTAACATACATGTATGATTTAGATCAATACTTCACAAACTTTTTTGTATCGTTAGATGGCAAGGAATTTTTTTCTTGCCGACATACTAAAATTTAATAAAAATATTTCATGCCCCTCCCCCTCCGTAATATACAAATGATCCCCAAGTCCTCTAGGCCCAGGGGACGCGATCCATAGCTTAAGAAGCTATAATTTGGATGACTATATAGTATATATATATATATTAAAACTCTGCTTATGTACATTCAATATTATATTATAAATTTTTAGCAGTATGAAATATTTTTCGATACAATTATAAAACGATATCAACAATATAGATTAACTGTTATGAAATAAATACCAATATAGGTATTACTTTATTTGATATAATATCGAACAGAATATATTAATATGTCTCGATACTATTTATTTTTTCTAATCATTTTGTAATACCTTTATAGTTTTTTCAGCCATACGAGCCGACCAAAAATTTTATCGATTTACGGGTGTGTCGTTATACATATAATATCACAACCCAATATAGGTTTTCTCATCCTGGTTGTTCCCGGAAGCTGTTCTGCATTTATAATATTATCATCGGTTGTGTAATAATTTTTACAATACGCTGCATCAGCACCGCTTGAACTAACATATATTACATACGTATAGAACTTACAATGTATTGAAATCGTGTAGGTAGACGTATAGTATAATACTATGCGGTTAACTTTTCAGTATTTATGATTCAATAGAAACAACTTACTATAGGTTGTTATAACCATAGAAGTATAGGCGTAATTTAAAATTTTTAAATGGAAGAGCTACATTTTTTTTTAAGCAATATTTTAATAATTGTTTAATTTCATTAAAAAAAAGCATAACAAAACTTTTAAATTAACAAAAACGATCTTACATACATCTTTTTAAATTTCATTTATTAATTTTAATTTATATATTTATATGATTTGATATTGTATTTGTTATACTAAAAAATATAATTCTGATCAATTTTAAAAACAAAATTTATTTTATAAAATTTTAAACGTTATTACAACAATATTACCTAATAACATTTTTATTTTGCGTTTTAATTACAATTTCGATTGAGGGGCTAATTTGGATGTGGAAGGGGCTAAGCCTCTCTCCCCAAATTGCGCTTATGCATAGAAGTACGTGTGGCCAAAAATATACTCTAAAATGAATTGTATTTATTTATACTGCGGATGACTTTGGGATCGATGAAACTTAAATATAGTTTGTAAATAATATGTATAATATATGTATTTATAGTGTTTAGTTTATCTCACTCACAACCTGGGAACGGTAAAAGTTCAACGGAAACGTATTATTATTACATAATTCAAGGATAAATTATAATACATGACTTGAGTAATTGACATAATTGACATAATTCAAATATTTTGAGATCTATTTTATTATTTTAACTATTGTATTGTATATAAATATATTTGGTGTATTAATAATTTATTTTATAATATATAATATATACATATTAAACAATAAACATTATAATTATATAGTATTTAGTTGGTGATTTTCTTGTACTTACAACTATATTATACAGTAGAAAGCATTTATATTATACTGTATTATTGTCTAAAGAAAAAAAAAATCAGAAAAGATAAGTTCGACCACTCTTCGGGCTTAAAAGTATATTGGTGCAATCGCAAACCGAGTCACGAAAGTCAATAATAATATATTCATCGAGACGTAGAACATTTCACGAGAAAAAGTGTTTTATTTCTTCGTCCGTGTTTGATTATTAATATTATACTTATCATTCACGACCGATCGACCGAATATCTTATATTATCTGACTTACGAGCGTGTATCATTGAATACTTCAGTGAATCATTCTTTTAAATATAATATATAAATTATGTTAAATGAAATTTTGACTCAAATCATTACGCCGGATACCGTAAACAATTTTCAGAAAAACTGCACTGCAAAGTACTATTCCCAGATTTCCCAGATTCCTTCTCTTCCACAACAACAGTTATTATTTCTTTGGCTTCCATCTTCCCTCCTCCCATGTTTTCAGTGTCGTAATTGACTTTCACGAGTTTTGATTTCTCGAAATCATTCAAGAACGCAAAGGACAACTAAACCATTTCGATAACCCGGAAAATACACGGAAAATAATTTATCGAACGTTCAAGCTGCGCTGCAGATTTGCACGTAACACGTTATTAACGTCAAACGTATATAAAAAAATGACCACAAGCAATAAGTTAATAAATTAATAACTAACTATTACCAATATTCAATAAGTTATGGGACGTTCGCCAGCCTTTGATGACGCTTATATAATACTATCCGCGCTACAGGGTTCAGCGATGACAAGTTCAGACGACTTCATTTCGCGGTGGAGACGATAGCATATTATTGTTAGTCAGTCATCGCAAGCTGTATAATACAATGTGTAGTTACAATACACGATGCAGTGTGAGCATATTTTTGATGACGCGCAAGTTCGTACAATACAACGACCTGTTCGCTGCAAAGTGGCAAGTGCTAATGTTCAAAGTTTTGATCCGGTGCGTTGATGAAAAAACTAGAAGGAAAAAAAATAACAGGTCCGGGAAATTATAATAAACGTTCCGCAGTCATTTTGAACAAACAACGCTGCTGAACGGCTCGTATATCATAAAGTTTTTCTCCGTATAATAGGATTAAATTTCGTCAAACGTGACGTGCGAGATGTGTTCTTTCGGCATTTGGGAAAAAAAATCCCTTCACGTACACTAGCTGTTTGTTTTATACAAGCACTAGAAATACAAAATACGCACGTGCAAAACGGGTAATGCCACTGTTGTATACTGGATGTTCATTATAAATGGAAACAGAAAAGCTGATTATCCGTAAATTTAATGAGACATGCTGATTGCACATAGGAATATTATATCATAATAGATGTATGGGAAATATGAAAACACGATTATATTACAAACGTGTTTCCGTGTTCAATGAACACAATAGGGTATAATATAGGTCGTACGTATCACACATAGATACCTAAAACTTATTATTGTATATTATGAACATGTGCGTACTATAAAACGAAAGTGTAGTATTGTTTTCCTGTTAACCTGTTAGATTCTATATCGAGATTATTATCTACATCTATAACAATGTAATAATGAATAACTACGCGTTGCCAATAAAAACAATAAAGCAACGCAAACTTTTCGGAAAATGTTATGCATATAATAAATAATATACCAATACCATGGTAATCAACGTACTCCACGTTTCCCGTGACATAGGGGCTGTATAATGTATAGTAATGTACTATTTACAGGTACAGTATATTGTAAACTAAGAATATAGAAATCACCACTCATCATGGTTGAAATTTTATAGCATTTACATATTTTTTATAAAATGCTTAAGAAATAGCAAAGTAAATTTAAGATATGTTTAATGGACATTGGCCAATAGGCAAAACTAGACACTTTCATTAGATGGGACCACTTTTCTTAATCATTTCAGACATGTACCGACTTAAATGGTGTGGAGAAGAGAGATGGAAAACGCATTAATACCATTTTTTATTTCAACTAATTTATGTACCTATTTCTTTTTGTATTTTTTATATAGTGACATTTTTTACTTAAAAATTTAAGATATTAGGCAGGGGTGCCATTTGGAGGAGAGCAGGGTATACTTTGGCTCTCCTATTTTTTCTTTGTATTATTGGCCAGAATTAAAATTTACAGTGCGCCGATACTATTTGGTATATTATTAATTATAAATTTATTTTGTATATGAATATAGTTATCACTTATAAGTTATCAAAAAAATACCGATAGTTCAATTATTTCTCCGTGATTAAATTGAATTAAAACAGTTTTTAATTCAACAAATTATCTTTATCTCTGCTAGGCTGTTTTATTTTTATTGCGTTCTGTAAATCTTTAATAATCATAATATATATTTATTAAAATTAAAACCAAATACATCATTTTCAATTTAATATGATTATTATATTTTAAAATCTTAACAATTGAATCAAAAAATATTTTATAAAACTAAACGACGATCGTGCATACAATTTTATGTGTTCTACATAGTATTTAAAATTTTTAAAAATATGTTTGATGTTCTTATGTTCAAGTACTATTGATGATGATTTTGACTAAATAATAACGATTACTGCTATACTCAGAAATAAATCACGATATTTATTATGAACCTTTTTATTTAATTTCAAAAATCTATTTAATATCTATAACGTATATTGTATACATAATATGATGTCGATTAGCTTGGGCCATTAGTTTGGGTGGTTCTATCTATGTTCATGGCTCAGAAAATTAAAATTATGAATTTTTATTTTTTGCATATTTTGCAATTTTTTAGAAGTTAGTGCTATTTCTATGACTTTTTATGATATTTTAGGCTTTAACATTTTGATATACTTTTAATCAAAATGAGTCATATTTATTTCAATAATCGTGTTATTGATTTTTATTTTTTTAATTTTAAAAGTAAACGATATAGATTAAATAAATAAGCCAACTACACAAGTGCTATTGTTACACGTTGACTCCTGGTTTTGATGGGGTTTTTTTCACAGCCTTTTAGGATACTGTTCAGCGAATAACTAAATGGTTTCAAAATGTAAGTAACTATAATAATTCGTAAGTAATAAATAATAATAAATTACTAATTATTTTAATAACTAATACATGTTTTTATTTCATATTCTGTTGTTTTATTGTATATTTTTAGCGTATATTCATCCATTGTTAAGTGCTATACAATTCCAACCCTAGTTATCACCAACAAGCACGCGTGGACAATTAATGTATTACATTTTTAATGTGAGGGAGGAGGAGACTGGTGGGCGAATATTGACGACAGGTAAAACACTGACGAATAAAATATTCCCTACGTTACCACCCCGCGAAACAGTACAAGTACAACGACTGGTGCAATTAATGTTTCAGATATTAATCAGTCCGCGGTTAATATAAAACGCACGATATGGTTCTGAGCTGCGGCACGATTAGCCAATATAATATATTATAAATAAGTACAGGATCGGGATTCGGGATGATTTATTGTTACCGACGTATTCTGTTGATTTATTATACTTTAAAGCTTACTACTTACAACCAAACGCATGTGTAAATATATAAGTAGTTGTGTGTACAGGTACGCAAGATGGTAAATAATATGTTGACGCTTTCTAGCGCATAAACACGTGTTTAATTGGAAAACCGAAATAATGTCATATACTTGTTCACCTATATTAGCTTGTACTATGCACATGAAGAATCCGATGATAGAAACTTTTTCTTCGGCTTATTATGTAATTATCGAAAAAATCGACAAAAACATTGATATGTTTTGTTTTAATGTAGGTACGTTCATGATAAAATGTAGTTGACAAATTTAATCAAAAACGGATACAATAGATGTGGGGAAGAGCGGTGTTATTAAAGCACATCAGAGAATTGATTCAATCAATTTTAAATCACTTCTAAATACTACATTGTATAAAATATGTATTGTATTATATACAAACATAGCGAACCAATTACACATCCCTCGTCTTGGAAAACATTAAACATGACTTTTAAATAAAAAAAACTTTTCCCCGATAAAAATGTGAATAAAATACATAACCGTCTGCTGATATTCGCAACACTATGGATCTCGTGAAATACGAATAATTGCAAATTAACGACGTGACAGAACGAGTCCATAGTAGAATCAAAGCGGTTCCGGGATATAAGCGCTTGCATAATTTTTCCAATTATATTTAGATTTTCAAAACTAATATTATTTGTTTTGTTTTCATTCTCAGGCTTGTATATATAATATTGTTGGCGCACAGAATTCACGATCACGCGAGTATCGGTAATGCAGACATCGATCTCACGGTTTTTATGTGATGCCATTTTTATCAAATAATATGTGCCATGAATTATATTATCTATTGCCCGTAAAACGAAACGACATAACTTTATATTAGTGGGTAAGACATTTTTGACTGATTAAAAGCCAAAATCTTTATAGAACAAAGGCTCCGAGTACTCATCGTTTTTTTTTCCACCAAACCTGTGAAAGACCAATAAAGTACCTACTTAAACCAACTTACAGTATCTATAAGCTATCGATGATAATAAGTCATTGTAATAAATTATTATAATATCAAATAATAAAATTACTATAGTTGTACAACTATTTGTATAGGTACTACTCATACCTGTAAGTGAGAGAGCGAGAAAGATTCAAATTCGAACCCTTCAAACATTACTGCTGGAATTGAGTCGTAGACGTGGATCGGCGTTCGATATAGGATGTACGGAAAATTAAGTCCATAAAACCATGTTGAGAAAATAAAATATGTGTACCTATTGGCTATTATAAAAATCAAGTCGAAATGGATCAAAAATGTTTTATGCGAGACCATCAGTGATGGCAGTGAATGCTTCCCAAATTTAGTGACAAAACACGACTAAATAATACATTCGACTGAATAAAGGGTAGTAACAGGCTATTGCGTATTCGAAAATTTTAATATTACATGTTCGTATCTGAATGGTATAGAGAGTTTTAAGTTTTCCGCGAAATACTATTAAATTAAATTACATTTCTCCCATATCCTTTACAAATTAAATATATAAGCTTGGCACAAGGGTCGACTTGGGTACCGAATGGTGAATAACATTATATTAAAATTAAACTCCCGGAATACTATCTTTCCTCTTTATAATATTAGTGTAGATAATGCAATACAATTGTGCAATATTATAACAAGATTCTAAGTGAAACGAGTATAACGTAGGTATTGGTTTGCAATACCTATGATTGCAAAATTTGCAATTTATTTTTTGCGCCTTTGTACACTTCTCTTCGAACAAAAGTACTGCTCGTGCTTGTACACAAACCTGGTACTTTTCAATTGGAAATGTTGTCCAGTTGGTACTTAGAGAATAAGTTCCGTAATGTAAACTAAACTAAAATAAAAATAGTATACCTAAGGTTAAATATTTTGATCACTTAATAGTTTATAAAGTTATTAAAAAATAATTAGACTCTTCTATACTTACCTACTCAGTACTAAGAATCGTGGATATTACTATATTATTATATTCATAATTAATTTATCATAAATTTATAAATTAATATAAAAGTATAATATTTAAAATTCAATTAAAAATGACAATTGTGAGTAGTAAATCAACTTTATTGCTTTGTAAAAAAGTATATATACAATATAAGACATTTGTGAATTTGGCCAATCCAAGTTATGCAATCTTTTTCTAAACCATTTATTTGTAAGTATTTACAAGTCCATTTTAAGAATTTGCAAGTTCGTACTTTCGCCATGAACCACGTAGCCCATCCAAGTTATCCTAAAACTTCAAAACTAATATCAAACAAAAGCTTGTAATTAGGCAGGAATTACAAGTCAGTTTTTACAATTTGCAATTCACTTTCCTAGCCGTTATGACCTTATCAAGTTGTTAACTGGGACCAAACTTCTTAAAATTATAGCGGCCACTCGAGTGACTTATAAATTCTAAACAGTGACTTGCAAATTCTTGCTAATCATAATAGTTCTTTTGATATTAGTTTGAAAGTTCTCGAACAACTAGGGTGGATCAAGTTCACAAACGTCAATATAGGTACAACAATATAATTGTAACATAAAAATCTAATCTTACGTTTATAATACACAATAATAAAATTCATATTTGCAACATATTTTTCATAATACAAACTAGATATATACATTTAATATACAAATAATACATAAATAACATTTTTATATTCCTGTACAACTATAAACAGAGTTAATAAATATTTTCAGGCGTTACATTTTATAATAACTAACATTTGATACTGACTTTCCAATATCAGAGCTAAACATAAAACAAGCTATATTCTGATAACTGAATTAAAATTATATAAAAAGATTCCTAGGTATACTCGTACGTATAGCAAATTTCATTGTATGCGTGAATTTTTGATGATTATTAATCGATAATGTAGAATGTCAAAAAACCCAAAATATGCATGCATTCTTTATTTTTAACAACATATTTTTATCACACATTAAAAATTTACAAAATCGTATTTTTACTAATAACAAAATCAATATTTATTATTTTCAATGGCAACAACTATATATTTATAATAATCCATGAAATAATAATAGTTAAATAATATGGATATACATTTATTTATTATGTATATTGTATATAAAGATAAACTAACTGACTTGAATGTGACTGACGGACTTAGGTATCAACGTACAGCCTAGACCTGAAAGTTTACACAGGGGTTACCTTATACAACGATGGTAAGCACCAAGTAAAGATTTTTTGGAAATCGCATTTTTAATAGTCAATAAACGTTTTTGGTGGTGGCCTGGATGTATATAAATATGTATATGAATTTATTAATATATATATATATGCATATATAAAGGGATAAGCTAACTGACGGACTTAGGTATCAACGTACAGCTTAAAATTTTGGTCTGCGACCTGAAAATTTACACAGTGGTTCCCTTTATACAATGTCGGTGAGCATCAAGTAGTGATTTTTTGAAAATCGCATTTTTTTATGGTCTGTAATTGTATCGGACGATGGCCCAAATTGAGGTATAGATAAATGAATGAAGTATATAACTGATGTATAAAAATATTAAGCATTTTTTACTACGAATAAACAATACTCTGGCGAAAGGCCTAAAGCGTTGGGTCTGGAGACTTTAAATTTTGAACGAGGGATTCCTTATATAACGGCTTATATAAAATGGAGGTGAGCAACAAAAATCGATTGTAATCCCCTAATATCGATTCATAATCATCGAAAAATTGCGCGTAAAATGACATAAGATATTGCTCGTAAATAAATAAATATATATATACCCTACGAAAATTAACCTAACCAGGTTTGGGAGACATTTTATGCATTCCTTTGCCTTTTTTCCTTGGCCGCTTGTGCATATCATAAGAGGAGACACAGAGGAAAAGGAGGTGGTGACGTAGGTGCTGTAGGTGGTGACAGAGGAGATGGAGGTGGTGACGTAAGAGCTAGAGGTGAGCTCTCAGTAGCTGAATGTGGGCACTCAGCAGCTGGAGGTGATGATGGAGGAGATGAAGGTGGTGACGTAGAAGCTAAAGGTGAGCACTCAGCAGCTGGAGATAGGCACTCAGCAGCTGAATCTGGTGATGGAGGAGATGAAGGTGCGGACGTAGGAGCTAAAGTTGAGCTCTCAGTAGCTGGAGGTGGTGATGAAGGTGATGGAGGCGGTGGTGAAGTAGGAGCTGGAGATGAACACTCAGCAGCTGGAGGTGATGATGGAGGAGATAAAGGTGGTAACGTAGAAGCTATAGGTGAGCACTCAACGGCTGGAGGTGGGCACTCAGTAGCTGAATTTGCTGATGGAGGAGATGAAGGTGGTGACATAGGAGCTAAAGTTGAGCTCTCAGTAGCTGGAGATGGTGATGGAGGAGATAGAGGCGGTGGTGAAGTAGGAGCTGGAGATGAGCACTCAGCAGCTGAAGGTAGGAACTCAGCAGCTGGAGGTGATGATGGAGAAGATGAAGGTGGTAACGTAGAAGCTATAGGTGAGCACTCAACGGCTGGAGGTGGGCACTCAGCAGCTGAATTTGGTGATGGAGGAAATGAAAGTGGTGACGTAGGAACTAAAGTTGAACTCTCAGTAGCTGGAGATAAGCACTCAGCAACTGGAGATGGTGACGAAGGAGCTAGAAGTGGGCACTCTGTAAGTGGGTACTCAGTAGCTGGAGGTGGCGACGGAGGTTCTGAAGATTGTTCATGAATGACTACTATTGATTTTGGAATGCTCATATCTGTACGTCTTGGTATTTTTCTAATTTCTTCGCCTTTTTTCCTTAATTGCTTATGCATATCATCTAACATATCACCGGTTATTATGTAGGTCGAAAATTGTTGAGCTTGTGGTGCTTCTGGTGGAGGTCGAGGTACTGAAGGTAGTTTTGGTAGTGCTGTTGGTGGAGCCGATGGAGCCGGTGGAGGTGGTGGTGCTGAAGGTGGTATCGAACGTGATACTGATGACGTGGTTGATTGAAGTTTGGGAGAAAATGGTGCAGGTTGAACATAAACACTGTTCGGCTGATTGATCGCTCCTCCCGAATGCATAATCGACATCATTAATATATTCTGCGTGAACTGTTGCGATTGATGTTTCATGTCTCCTGTGAAGTATTCATTTAATATTCAAAGTAAAAATGTTATATTATAGTCGATGATTCAATTAACGTATTGATTCTAACTTTCAATCCCGGAGAGTCGCATTTTCAATTTGTCATACTTCCAGTTGTTATGACTAGTTCTTTCGTCTTGTAATCCTCCGCTTTCTATACGTTCAGGGAATAAAATGAAATATGCATTGATTTATTACTAATAATAATTATTAGCGAAATATATAACGATTATAACGATATTTATAATCAAAATGACAAGTTTATTTCATTACAAGAAGTACTGTTTATAACAGTTTTAAATGGACATTTTGGAAGATTCTGATATTACAAATATAAATGTTAAATATTATTATATTATAAATGACACGTTACTTTTTATATCTCGTAAATCCTTTTTTATGTTGTTCATATCTTTCTTCATGTCGTGTATAGTGTTTTTCATGTCCGTGTAGATATTGCTATTCTTCTCATTACCTAGAATCAGTAGTTTTTTTTTTCAGTTGAAATCGAATAAAAAAAAAAAAAATTAATATAATTCGATGTAAATACATTTTTGTTCAACCATTGCTATCTTTGACTTGAGACCGTGTATCTCTTCTGCGACAGTTCTTTTTGCATCGATTAACGCATCATCCTGAATGTCTACTGCGACCACCGTCTTTTGTCGTAGCTTCTCGATCTTATTGTTACCTAAATAATCGTATACATGTATATTACACTGTGTGGTTTATTTATTACACAATATGATTATAGTGCATTTAATTACAATTATTAATGTCCGTTGAATTTTTCGCACCCAACTCCACACAGGTTTTTATGTTTTCTTTTAATCTCTGGCAATCGGCGTTATAATTGTTCATCAATTGTAACACGAAATCTGCAGTATGATAAATAATATAACATGTGAACGTAAAGCATCTTACGTTGAATTATCAAAACTTTAATTTTCTAATAAAACCATACCATTTGTGGCTTTTAGTTGTTCCACCACCAGGTCGTACTTGGCATCCTTGCTTGATATAATCGCCGCGTGAGAATCTAAATAATATATACACTGACATTACCGCTCAACTGTTCATCTAGCAAAATTACATAATATTATTATTACACTTTACCTTGAATGGCTTGAATTTTTTGTTCGCACGAACACTGTCCTTCTTTCAGTAATCTTAATTCTTTTTCCATCCTAATATTATCCGTGTACATCATGGTTACAACTATAAACACCGACGTTTTTTTATTAATTATTTAATCGTTATAAACACAAAATTGAAAGTTGAAACAAATTGTCTTTTGAAAGCTCGCGTTTTACCTGTTATAACGTTCTTCAAGTCTATGTCTGTAGTATCTCGACCACCAATTATTTTCTCCGTATTTCCAGTTTCAGCATCTAATTTCACATTTTCGGTAAAATCTCCCGTCACCAAACAACTGCAGTTGCCGTTAATCTTTGTAGATAAATACAAAATCATTTTGTTGAATAATTCACAAAACCAACGAAAACATTGTCTTGTAATAACATTGTACTAACCTTCCGTTCGGTGTCTTTATTCGTTTTTACTAAACGACGAATCCATCGAGGCATTTTGAAAAACAATTTATTCGAACTGCGCGAACGACAATTCTCTGTGATGGTAATCAAATCGTTATGCTTTTTTCCGCAACAATCCATCTTTGTTGTACTTATTCGATATCGCTTTTGGACGCAATAATTTAATAAGTACTCGTCGTGTATTATATTTTATAATTATAAATTTATACGACGACGTTAAAAATCACACGAGTTGTAAATAAACAACTTAAATATTCGTACAAGATTCGTTAAATTATTATTAAACAATGTAAAAATAAAATCGTAACGAAATACGTGAAATTCACAAAATGAACCAATATCATAGAATGTATCATAATAATTAATAAAACAAAAAATATATTGTTGTTTATTCCGTTTCTATGTAGATACCACATTTTTCGAATATGCTTATTAATTTATAGATTTTTATCGCAAACCAGCACATAAATTTAATATTTTACTAAAAAAATGACGACGGACTAAATTGTAACTATACATATGATTACGTGTTACAAAGAGTTGTATACAGGATCATTTTTGTTCCATCACTCTGTATATCTATTACGATCACCCATGTCTACACACTTGTAATAATAATAATATTTTATCTTTAAAATCGTAAATGATGCATTGATGCGAGTGTCAAACAAATCACAGTATCTAACTATAATATTATGACTTTAGCATAAATAAATAATATTTTATTAATTGAGAGTTTTCATATTGTACGATATGGCATGTTTAATTTTATAAACAGACATCATTAGTGCAAGTGTTTCCGTTTATTGGATTTCAGTTAATTTAAAAAAAATTATCATTCTGTGAACCATTCAGTTATCGTTATGATTTATCGTTGAACAATGCATACAAATTTCACTTGTATATTTGTAATAATCCTTATGATATTCATGTTTTCTTAGAAAAGAGCAATTTTAAAACAAACGGTATAAAAACATAATATACAGAAAATATCACGGCGTAATATATATGTAATTTAACAGCACATATAATGTTAGCAGTTGACAACATCAGTGTTCGCTACTAATTGTACAATAGTCATAAATTATTATTATAAACAGTAAGGGGTAATTTTATATAACTTTTATATAACATAGGTGTTATAAATATCAAATCCAAAATTAAATTGCTCAACATTTATTATTCCTGGTATTATTATAGTATTGAATAGAATAGTTTGCGACGTCTCAGTTACGGTCAGAGGGTTGCCAACCAGGTACTTAGACCTTGTTAGGGGCCGGAGTACCTGGATTTTCCAACTTAAATTAAGGTGAAAAGAAATAATAAAAAAAAAAAAGCATTGTAGGTTATAATAAAAAAGAATATATTTTAATTTGGTGCGGAGAATCATTGTTGAAAATTTTAATAAAATAATTATATATAACATCAAGAATATAGCTAATTTACGTTGCCATTATAGAATGAATGAATTTAATGATAAAATCTAGTTTTTTATAGAAAAAAATTGTGCAAGAGTTCCCTGGCACCCGCAGGTTAAGTTTAAAATTTTAATACAATAGTTATTATAGAATATCAAGAAGGTAGCTTATTTTGCATTACGTTGCATTTAGAATGAATGAATTTAATGGTCAAAATTTAGTCTTTTTTGTTATTTTAAAATATAATATTTACAATTGTATGAATGATTTCTCATTTGAATTATATAATTATTTTTTATAGATATCAAAAATGGATTAATTATTATTTATTACCAGTCTTCTACAAATGAAATTTAAAATTTTTTTTAAAAAATTAGAAGTTCAAAAAATCAGAAATACAATTGTAATTATTCTTAGCTGATATGGATGTGTTTCAAAATGCGAAAAATGTGAGCAGAGGTTCTCTCGCACCAGCCAGTTTTATTAAAATTTTAATAAAATAGTTACACATAATATTAAGATGGAAGCTAGTTTACGTTGCAATTAGAATGAATTAATTTAATGTCAAACTTAAGAGTTTTTATGTTATTTTAAAATATAATATTTATAATTATATGAATGATTAGTGGTTTAAATTATCTAAACATTTTTTGTATATATCATAAATTGTTTTATTATTATTTATTACTAGTTTCAAATAAGTGAAATTTAGAAAAAATTTAAATGTCGAAAAAACATAAATACAATTATAATTATTATTACATTCTTAGTTGATATATATATATATATATATATATATAAGTTTTAAAATGTAAAAAAAATTATGCAGGAATTCCCAGGCACCAGCAGGTTTTGTTTAAAATTTTAATAAAATAGTTATACATAATATCAAAAAGGTAGCAAATATACGTTGCAATTAGAATAAATGAAATTTAACATAAGAATTTATAGTTTTTTTTTTAATTAAAATTGAAAATGTTAAAGTGTATGAAACATTATTTTATTTTGCTACCCTATTTTAAAAAAGTATAATTTAATATATTACTTACATTAGACGTAATAAGTCTCATACATTATTATTTGAGGAATGTAAACACCTTATATGTTGTGAAATACCATAAGTGCTCATTTGGGAAGCATGCTGACGAAAAACTGTTTTTAACTACTACTGGATATAGGTACGGGTAGATAAAAATATTATAGTGTTTGACTATCAATTATTATTTGACTACCAAATTTGATTGAACAATCAGTAACCTCTGACCATCATATACAACAGAAGAGTCTTGGTTTTGAAGTCCAAGTGTGAAACGAGTAGAAAACTGGGAAAAGGTATTCGACGACGAAGCTCTGAGAAAGGGATGGACAAGCACATACATGACCGACATCCTTAAGGTTATTAACAGGCAGGTGAACTTACATATATACATAATTGCGTTTAATAAATAATACCTATAAATTAAAATACATAGTTATATATTTCATATTCTATAGATTAGGTTGGGGCAGTCATGTCCTACTTAAAATATCAACAGCGCCAAATTCATTGCAAATTTCTACAGGTAAGCCAAATTATAGTACAATGCTTCTCAACGGGGCGATATCGCCCCCTGGTAAGCTCGTTAAATATGAATTCAAAATTTCTATTCAAATTCCCTTTTTATAGAAGTCATTAGGTAGGTACTGTGACGACAAGACATGTTTTGTTGTTTTATCAAACATACATATTTAGCCAGAGGACAGTAGTTGCAAACTGTAATAAAAAATATACAAGTTTTTCAATCTATTTGTTCTTAGTTATACTTTTCAACTTGTCGATATTAATTAGGTACATTAACACTTTAAAAGTAACTATTTTAACTTTTCAGTAATTTATCTTGTACTCATATAGTTATCAGTAATAACTTAGGGCCACCAAAATGTATATAGAAACACGGATATAGAAACTAGAAAGTTACCTATATGTCATTCAGTCTAGAATTCCACATTATCAAGCAAAGAAGTTATATATGTAGGTATATGACAATCTTTTTTTTGATGTATTAAATGAAGGGACGGATCTAATAACGAAAAAAAAGACTCCTTCTCACAAACTTTGAACCAAACGCAAAAAAAATTGGCTTTGAATCACAAAGCACATCTATCTTACTGACCAATACATTTCAGAACATTTCAATTAATTAATGCAGTGCGGTTGGACTATTGGAGCAAATGAAAACAGATGTTGTGATATTTTGGAGGGCAATCATATCGGTGTTCAATGCTTGAATCGAAATCGTAAGTGCATATCGAATTATAATATATTAAACACTAACAGTAATCCGCCGTGCCAATAATCTGCGCGAAATATTTCGAATGCTTCGCCGCCTATACGATACTCTATTGGGCGTCTATTAATTACGTTTTAGCGAGTATGTTAAGTTTGAAAACATATTGTGCTGCTGTTGCACGATCAATATCTAAAGTTGTATTTCGTGAGTGGCGACGGGGTGAGCACCAACCACCCCTTGGACTTTTTCCCGTGATAATTAATACCTACCGATTTAATATGCATGGTACTTTGAAATTAAATCGTGGCAAAAGGCACGAACAAAAGCATACGAGACTAAGATTGAATATATTTTGGTACTCCATATGTCCATTTCGTTTCATTTCGCCGGATACCGGTGAAACATGAATTAATATTAAGGCAGTGTGAAACTTAAAACATGAAAATATTGTTATAGTTATGCAAACTGTAAGTGTTGACAGAAAAATAAATAAAAAATTCGTCGTTGAACCAACTAATATTCTTTCTTAAATATTTTAATTTCTCTGTGTACACTTTTCTTGATAGTTGACTTGCAAATAAAATCTTCATATCGCGTGAAATTGTAGATTAGGTATACTATTTATTTTCTCTGCCATTTTCGAAACAAAATAAAACTATTCTGTCCAGCAAGCCTTTAGAAAATGTTTTTGAATAAATAAGTTTTATATATTATTGCTAAAAAGGAAATGTTATCCTATAATACTCCAAATCTTTTTATGCCCACATTTTGTTACTAATAACTAATAATCAATTAATAAAGTGACACTGATTTCAACATATAATTAGCCATTCATCTCTAGTTATACAATATTAATACACATTTCCATTAGCGTGATCTGACTATATCGGTGATGCAGGATGTCTAGGATTAATAAATATAAAGTTGAATAAATAATTTAATACTTAATATTTTTTAGTATTTAACCACATACAATTATTTAGTGCTCAGTTTTAAAAATAAAGTTATAATTATAAAATACCTATCTTAGCTATGTGTCTGGATTACCATACATCTATAATATATATAAATTTATAGGAATCTTTTTGAAATGATACAGACAGTATATTATGCTAACATCATGGTCACATATATGAATCGGATTTTAGTAAACCACATTTTAACAACAACTGATAAAGATAAAAATTGTACAAAATGCACAAATTTTTAATTAACACTCATTTATTGACCAGTGCTGTATAATTCACTTCATAATTATGAATTTTAGTCTAAGTTTCTATGTGGAACTTAACCATTATAATATAATGACTATTCAGTAATGATCAAAGTTGACAGACAGTTAAAACCAATAGTATCAACTATGTCTAGTTTGTATTTAGATTGATATAAAGTAACTCTTTTTAACAGACAAACAAATTTTATTAAAAATACATACAACAAAATTACTTTGATTGCCTCGAATTTCTCACTTGCATTCTGTAACAACAGATATAACTTTCTGTCTGAAAAATATATAATTAAATAATATTATAAAATCATTAAATAACACATACAATAATAATTTCAATAATTAGGTTTTAATGTATTTCTACTACATAAAATTTTAAAATAAATAAATATAAATCATAAACATAAAAATGGAAGTTTAAGTTGTGTCATATGCCAATAGATATTGATAAAAACTATTTAAAAATTAAATTAAACGTTGAAATATGAGAGAAACATTATTTACAGAAAGATGGTTCATTTTATAATCTATAAAACAAATATTTTACTTTTAGGCATCTTTACCAAAATAAATTATTATAATTTCTCTGTTAGTCTTTAAAATTATGAATTTTACCAGTTGTAAATAAAAATACATTTTGTTTGAACACAATATACATTATTTAACAACTTCAAAAAACCTAAGGCCTGTTTATAAATCATAGGTATATCATTTGGTGTACTTACTTAGGATTTCCTTTGGTCCCAGGTCCCCAATAAGGTGCAGGATTTTGTTGATATCGTACTAATCCTTGTAGTGACTTTGGTACAGTATTGTATTTTTTATCAAATATTATTTCTGTTGCAGGTTGTTTAGATAAAATTGGTTTAGCTGCATCAGAATTTTGTAAACGTTTAGCACTTACTGGATGTGTTTGAACCCAAGTTCTAATGACATCCCAAACCACAGATTGAGGAGCATCAGTTTTAACACTATTTTGTGCACAATGAGATGAAGACACACGGTATCCTGCATTTACTAATGCTGAACTATAAATTCCACAATACACTTAAATTATTCATTTTATTTAATTTATTTAAAAAATGTGAACATTTAAATAGAAAACAGTATAATTCTAAAGCAATAGCCACCACCTTCATAAAACAATTATAAAATAGATAATTTGATTATCAACATAATTAATACATTAAATATTAAATTTATGAAATTAAATAAATAAAAATTATGAATTATTATAACTACTAAAGATGAAATAGTTGAAGTCTTGTATGGTTATTTCAATTTGATTTTATTTTTCATTATAGATTTTTTATTGGTTGTTATCAAATATTAAATAATAAAAATGTAAAATTGACAAACTGAATTATAAAGTAAGATTTGATGAAATATATGACATTATTATTATTATAGACAATATGTTAAGATTATAAATAACAATAAACAAACAGTCTTTAAAAGTTTTTAGAGGCACACATTATTTTCATACCATAAAATAAATGGCAGGAAATACCAAATTTCTCAATATAACAAGTTTACCAAATTGCATTTGATGGATAAAAATATACACTATGGAATTACTAATCATTTTCACATTCAAATCAGAGAAAACTTATTTTTACTTACAAAACGTATCTGAGTGGCATTGCTTCACAATGAACAGTGTTAGTAAGTGATGCAACAGTATAATACAATGGGACGTCTTGCAATTCTTCTAACATCATACCTAACATACCTCTCATTCGTTTAACTGTATTAAATTTTTTTTCCGCGTCTTCACTTTTTAAATAATTGCACAATTTATCAAGGAATTCTGCATTATACAAAGGACCAGACCATATAGGTCCACCAACCTATAAAAAAAAGCTATTATATAAATTATATATATATTCAAATTCAAACATATTTTCTTTTTCTAAATTTATGGGATTACATAAATGTTATTTTATATTATTATGGAAATTGGCAATCAGACTTGATTTTTCTATAGTTAAACAATGTGACAATATAGAAAATTATACAAACCTAAAAATGATATTTTGTTTAATATACTCAATTTAAAAAACAATTTCACTAAATACTTCAATTGCACAAAATCATAAATAACTAATTTAAAACTGCTTACTAGATGAGTAAATCCACAATGTTCACATTTTTTATCAACGGGCGGACCAGACAAAAGGTTGTATTTCATGTTTTTAGAATCTGACTTTGTAGAACCCAACGGAAACAGAGTTGTCATATTACATCCTCTACACTTATACACAGTAGACATTTTGCTAGAAATTACATATTGCTATTTAATTAAAATAAATATTTGTTATACTGATTATCGTAGTTTTTATTTAATTGTTAATACAGTATTTTCTAAAACTATATTTACCTAGACATTGATTTACACATAAAAGGACTAGTTTTTATAACTACAAATACCCTTATATAAAAATCAGCACTTATTGATAATAATGGCTCCATATAACGACCATATCGAGTACACACATTAGTAATTGTATGCAATACTATTCTCAGAGCCTAAATCATAATAATAAAAAAATACATGAAATTAAAATTCATAATAAGCTGAAAAAAATTACCATTTCATGACAAGCTGGTGATCTCAGAGATATCGAACCATATTTAGCATAACAAGACTCAGGGGTATTGCCAGCTAAAACAGCCATATCTGTGCAAGTAACTAATAACAACCCATTATCAGCCAGACAACAAACTGCTGGATCTAACAAATTTGTTGGACACCCGTAAGGATCCAAGTCAACAACATCAAATTTTGTTTCCGATTCAAATTGCCGTTTTCTCATGACATGTCTGTTATTAAAAATATAACAATGCTTCGCAATTAAGAGTATATATTTTTTAAACATTCAAAACAAAGGTACATATATAAATATATTAATTTATACTCAAAACCCAAAAATTTTTTTATATTGAATTATTTTTACATTAATATTTAACAATAAATTTTTATAAAAATCAAAAACGGAATTTTAACGTATAAAAATTGGAAAAATTATAATTTTTAGCTAGTTATTGATTCAGAAATTATAATAAATAAAAATATTAATTTTTTAACTCCATCTATTTCTTATTGCACATAGTATCTAAAATAAATGTTTTGCTTATAATTTAAAAATTTATATTATTTCAGTTTAACATACTTCAAATTTATTCAAATTTCTGTTTAAAGTGTAATACATTAACAATAAAAAATAAATAAATAAATAAACAGTAAATTTTTCTTAAATTAGTAAGTCACAATGGAATAAAAAAGGATAAACTTGTAAAATCAATAGCATATTTTTAAATAAAGGAATTAACCCACAGTCCTTTTTCAAAAGTCCTCATATTTCTTTTTCCTTTACATACATCAACTTTCCTGATATAATTATTCCAATAAAGTCCAATAACAATACCTTTTTAAGTTTACTATTTTGTACATCCTTCAAAATGTTTTCTAAAATAAATGTTCAAAAGTTATTGCTTTATAAAATCTTTAAGCAGGAATAATATTATATTTAATATATTTTAAACATATATTACTTAATACTAATAAATCAAAAGTAAATAAATAAAAAAATTATCATTTTTATTATATCAAATGAACAGATATTTTAAATAGAAGATTGAGATTTATTTATTATGAATGTTATAATATTTATTCATATCACACATGACACTGCAAAATAATTTTTTTTTTATCAAATATTATAAAAGTATAGTCTAGAATTTATAACTATAGTACATCAAATATGAACTACCAACTCGTAAGATAAACATTTGGAAAAGCTCTAAAAAAGATATATTACCTAAAGATTATATTTTCAACTTGGTTGCAGCATCAAGATGACTCTTTTAACTAATTAATATACATAAATAACAAAGCAGTAACTCAAGAAATTTAATTTTGAGTTTATATTATATTATTATTAAGCCTGTTTAGTTTTTTCGTTTGCCATTACAATATAAAACTAAAATAAAATGACAAGACATTTTTAGGAATTTCTTTATTTTCGTTTAAAAGGCAGTTTAATGAGCTTGAAAACCTCAAAAATACACCCAGTTGTCAATAACATTATTTAATTTTGTGTATAGATAATGAAAATTTATTCAAATAGTTATAAAAAAAATCATTTGAATAATTATCTAGGTAAAATTTTGCCCAATACTGCATGTTGTATATGAGGAAAGCAAATTTGATATTTATTGCATGGAATAAATAGACATGTAAAACTTACGCTGCATCATAAAGAGTGGAGGTAACTAAATTTTGAACATTATTTTCTTCAATATTTTGATTCATTATTTTAACAGCTGTTTTAGATATATCATTTGCATATATTTGTTTTACTCCTGGAACTTCAAGAGCATACCTAATAGCTCGTAAACCAGTTGCTGCTAATGCTTCCAAGATTTCTAGGCCCGACTGTATAAAATTTAAATAATTTAATATATATAATAATAGAATTTTAAAATTAAACCAACTAAATTTAAAATAAATATTAATCTAAACTAACTTCAGTTTGGGTTCCAATTTCTAGCTTTACAGGTTCAGGTTCTGATGAGTTATTTGTAGTGGGTGATCTTGGTCTTTTTCTTGATTTATGTTTTTCACAGTGATGAATTTCAGAAAATACTGAAAGAACAGCAATACTGAAATATACAAAATCATAATTATTAGATTAAACTTTAAAATTAAACCACATTGACTACTTTTGGGTGATAATTTTATTCAATTAATAAATTACCGATAGATTATTTAAATATTTCAAGTATAAAGTTTATGAAAAAATATTTATTTCTAAAAATAATAATAATTTACAATAAAATAGGTTTTTTTCTTTGATTTATACCACTCCAGGTATTAAGCAACTATACACCAAAATTAAATTTCTTAATATAGAAATAAAAATTAATATTTTTAGTAATTTAACTACTTTAATTTTGCAGAAATAGTCAATATATATTTCAATATTATTTTATAAGTAAAACATTTCTATAATTTATGATTAAATTGATAAGTAAAAATATCAATTTTTTATTTTTGTTTTATTACAAAAGTTAATTATTACAATTTATTAAACTGATATTCTAAATTTCAAGTTTTTTTTTTTTAACAGATATTATTTAACAATCTGTATGCATGGTACAATAAGCTTAAGTAATAGTTGAAATGAAATATTAATAATAATAATTAATATAAAATAAGCATTTATAAGTAACACTATTATTATAATGTATGACGAGCTTGAATTGAAAAGGCTATCCAACGATAGTACTTCAGCAGGAGTGAATTTCAATAGTTAAAACTTTTAAATATAATATTTTATCTAATTTTTATTTTTCAATTAAAAAATTGCGGAAATTCATACATTTCATAAATTACCTACTTCAAGTTAACTCGATAGTTTTGATTAACTTGATATTTTTTCGATATATACATAAGCAGTATAATTAGATCAAGATTAAAATCTTGAGGGGACTACAGCCCCACCATACATACATGTAGAATTATAATTAATTTAGGAAAGGCCGGGAGAAACTTTATAGACACTTATCCTTCAAAGCTCTTACATTATCTTATGTACATATATTTATGACTAAAAATATTTCATAATTTATTATTCTTTTTAGGTACCTTAAATCTCTATTGAATTCTTGTACAGGGTTATAAAACACTTTGCTAGCACCAGGGACTCGAATTTTTGCTTTGCCTTCACATATTTCTGTATATTCAGACGAAGCCTCCATTCTAAATAAGCAACAACCTAAATAGTAAAAATTATGATTAAACTATCAATCAATACCATGTATCTACAAACAAAAGTTAAAAAGATTTATCATCTTAAAAATTAAATGGATTTTAATCAAATTATATTTACCTCTACAAATCTATACAAATGTAAAATAAATAATAAAAAGATTCCTATACAATTCATCAATATTAAGAAAAAGGAGTCATTTTAAATTTGGTCATAATATAAATTATTCACTGAACGTCTGTCTGTCTGAATTCTGAAACTTAGAATCAGAACAGTCAGAACAGAAACAATTAAATAAATTCAACATTATGCCGTTGTTGATAATTTGATAATATGATGTTAGGTACGGTATGATACTCCAATAATGATATTGAGGTTAAGTTTACCGGTACATATCTTTTTTTTTCCTTATCTAATATCTTTATTACTATGTTATGACTTATGTTCTTGCTTAAGTTTTGAGAACTAATGAAATTCGCAATAGTTAATTTTACAACTTTAAAATTGATAAAACATTTTAAATTAAATATTTAACTTGGATTTTTGAAAATCTACACTTAAGCTATGTATTAAGTAAATTAAGTTGTAAAATCTACATTTCAAATACACATGCCGTATAGGCGACTTCTACAATAATGGCACAGTTTTTGTTCCGAGGACTTCGACAGTTTACGGTTTTGGGCAAAACATCAGTGTGTTTCAAATGTGAGAAAAATACGTTCAAATTAATATCATACGTACGTCCTTCATTCGTATCGTCATTAAGTAAATTCTACAGTTCACAAAGTGAAAAAAGACTATCTGAAACATTGGAAACAACACGTTCAGTAGAAACATTGGATATATTTGGTGAGAATAAAGATGAAAGACTTAAGGAAAAAGAAAAGGCTATAAAAAATTTAAAAATTGGATTCTTTTTTATTGGCGCATCATTAATAATGATGATTGGCTGTGGTCTTTATGTCTTAATGGAAGACAATTACTATAGAGACAAAGAAGATGAAAAAGATATTTATCCAGTACGTATGTACAAACGTGGAAGATTGGCAATTAAAGAGTTTTTTGAATCCATGCGAGCACCTTCTTATGAGAAACTATTACCAGATCCGTTACCTTACCCATATATCCAACCACCTTATACATTGATTATAGAAATGACTGATTTACTCGTTCACCCAGAATGGACATATTCAACAGGATGGAGATTTAAAAAAAGGCCAAATGTTGATCATTTTCTTGAGCAGGTATCCCAAAATTATGAAGTCGTTGTATTCACAGCATCCAATGGATTTAATGTTTACCCAATTTTAGACAGTTTGGACAAAAATAATGTAATTATGTATAGACTTGTTAAAAATGCTACAGACTACATTGATGGACACCATGTGAAAAACTTGGAACGTATTAACCGTGACTTGTCTAGAGTCATTATGATAGATTGGAATGTAGATTCAGTAAAATTACAAAGGGAAAATGCTTTGGTAATACCACAATGGACAGGTGAAGATGGTGACCAGCAATTGATTCAATTAGCTGAATTTTTAAATGTAGTGGCAGCGAGTGAAGTGATTGATGTAAGAGAAGTACTGTCATATTATAAACAATTTGATAACCCTCTAGAAGTTTTTAAAGAAAACCAAAGAAAATTATTGGAAATGCAAGAAGAACAAAAACAAATATCTGGTAAACTTCCTGTGAATAAAGCTAGAGGTTCATGGAAAGATAAATATCTATATGGAAAATAAACTCGTAGTTATTATTACACATAAATGTTTTTTTTTTTTTTTGTACCAAAAATAAAATGGGTAGTACATTTTAATATGGCTTGATTTTTATTTATTTCTTTATTTGAAAAGTTACCTTTTTCAATTATAGAGCAACTTTTAATGAGAATACATTGAAATAATAAATTAGGGTTATTCAGTGTTATTCAAAATATTTTTAAAAAGTACTTCAAAGAATACTACTTTAATACTATTTTATTCAAAATTAATATTTAAGATACATATCTCAGAAATATATTTAAATACTCGTTTAAAAATATTATTTAGTAGTATTTAAAAGTACTCTTTTAATACCTTTAATTGTTGTGCTATTTAATGCCTTACGTGCATGATTGTATTTTATATTTAAATTAGGAAAATTATTGAGAAATAGAAGATCAATAAAGTAAATTATATTCTTCAAATATTTTTTATTTGTAATATGAATTTACTTTTTATTGTAATTTATGTCTTGTCAATAATCACTTTGTATACATAGATAATTGTATTTTTAAAAAAAAATATGAACTTTACACCAACAATTTGTCAGAATTTTTTGATCTAAATATAGCTTTTAAATTGTATTTTAATAACACAGCTTTAAGTAAAACAAGGATTTTTATCCTAAAGTTACCTAACAAAAAAAGACTAAGAATAAATAAGAATATACACTGGAATCAGGAATAATAAGGACCAGTAAATTGGTGTCTCCCTTGCCAATCTAAACTAGGACTATAAACAAATCAAAATTATAATATACCACTAATAAAAAAATTCTTAACACTCAAAATACTTGATATTTCTACAAGTTCAACATAATACTAACCACTTAATATAGCATGTACCTAAACCAAGTTAAATTACTCACACTAGCATGATGAGAGAATTCTTCATTTTAAAATTGGGGAAAAAATAAAAGTACAGCAGACTAAGACCATACCCTGCACAAAATGTCCTGCTTTTCTCAGTACCAAATTTCAAAACAATTTTACCAACAAAACTCAAATTATCATTAATATATTATATTTTAATTTTTGTTTTATCTTTTAATATTACATTTTAAACAAAGAAGTATGTTTGGGATTCAAAAATTTTAAAATAAATAATATTCAATGCTATGAAATATGTTTAATTACCGGTACTCTAATAATTTAATAAAGTGCAAGTAATACTTTATAACACTTAAGCGTTGAGAATATTATATTTTACATCCTAAGATTGTAAATATTCACTTATATTTACATTGTACTTTATTGTAGCATTGATTGGTAAAGATCTAAACACTTATTAATTTGGTTTGACATTAATATCAATTGCAAATAAGACACTGAATATTTAAAAGCATTTATAAATTATATAATATACTTAAAATTACCAGTTAGAAAAAAATTTAATTGTTGATTTTAAAATCAAAAAAAATATTAGTACTTGGTATATAGTAATAAAAATATTTAGTTCTTTAAAACTTATGAAAACCAATATTACTGTAATTCTTACAACTTGATCAGTTTTTAATATTTGAAGTAATTTTTAAAATTAATAAATAAACCTTTTAAGGTTTTTATTAATAACTTACGCGTGTTATTGTATAGTATTGGATATTGTTTAATTAAAAATTTAATCCGACTAAGTATCATTGTTTGTCAAGCTATAAATTAATTCATACAATTACAATAACTATTCAAAAACGATCAACATTATACAAAATGATGTATAAGAGTAAATCGGTGAATGGTGATGTACTGATGTTTCTTAATATACAGTTTAAATTATATTAGTTCCATAAATCAAACAAAAGTAATCTTTTGTTTTATAAAATTAATCAAAATTTGACAATGAACACCAGGATAAAAAAGATTTAAAAATTCAAAATAGTTTAATGCAATAATGCACTTCTTATAAATGCATAATGCATTAATGCACTATTAAATGACAATAGGCACAGATATGAAATAATAAATAACATAAAAAATTAAATAATCATCTGAGGCTGTGATAAACTGATAAGTAATATCAATTATCATAACAAATTTACAAAAAATATGATTTGAAGAAACACATTGGTTCCCAAACATGTTAGTCGTGCACTAGTACTAATCGCATTCTACTGCCGTACAGAACAACGCAACCAACTACAACAGTACAATGGCCGCGCCCGCCTTTTCACCATCGTGTAACGAATTTTTATCTTAATTTTCATTTTCTAATATGTTGATAACGTGTTAGGTGTTTAGTGTTTACATTGTTTACACTTTAAAGTTTTAACTTTTTAACATAAAATTCGATATCGAATAAATTATTTGATATTTAAATGGTTTTAACTGATCGTTTTATATAAAAAACGTAACATTTTAATATTCAAGTCGAAACTCAATATCTCAAGGTCACCATTAAGGAATAGCGTTAAAAATGGATTCTGACGTCGAGTCTGAACTAAAATCAGACTTCACGTCGTACCTGGAACACATTTCCCAAAGAAAAGTAAGTAAATTTATTAATAAACACGTTTACTTTCATTTTCTGTTTTGTTTATTATAATTATCATGGAAAATTATAGAAATTCCCGCGAAATACAACATTGAGCGAACATAGCTATTCATCAATTGAATACCAGCAAGACACTTTATGTTCTTCTATTAAAACGTTATTTATTCACAGATCTGTACAAAAGTAAGCACAAATTACATTGATAATCATCACATTATGATAATTTTTTTTATTTTATATTTTTAGTGATCAAAATAATGATGAAGTAGACATAGAGACTGTAGATAAAGATATAAAATTATTAACGTATAGGCCTGATGTTGAAACTAAATCAATGGAATTATATAGGAATTCAAAAATACTTAGAGATCCAGAAACATGGGAGGATAATATTAACAAGTATGTAAACAACTATCATTTATTAATTGCCAAGTAAACGTAACCATGATATACGTGTACTCTAGGGTGGTCCTTAGCTATAGAGGTCAATTTTTTTTTTTTTAAATTTGATGAGGAATACCCCAAATTTTCTTCTATGTATTGAAAAAATAATTATGATAAAGTTTGGGCGTGATAAGTCTACCTCTTCCCGTGCCTCAAAGGGGTTGAAGTTTTACTAATTGGGGATGAATTTCTATTTTTTGCGTGCACTCTCTTA
>JAIPRK010000387.1:0-83099 GCA_025469195.1 Chaitophorus viminalis | reverse complement strand
TTTGAGGCACGGGAAGGGGTAGACTTATCAAGCCCAAACTTTATCATAATTATTTTTTCAATACATAGAACAAAATTTGGGGTACTCGTCATCAATTTTTTGAATTCAAAAAATAAGGACCACCCTAGTGTACTCATTGGTTGCAAAATTAATTCAGGGCTGGAAATTTTTTTTTTTTGTTTAATCAAGTTTAGTCACTTGTGTAACTTATTATTCAAATTTTCCTAAATCTGAATTAATTGTTGTTACTTGTTTTTTAAATTAGTTCATTAAATTTTTGAACAAAAGTTAGTTCCAATGAATTTTTGTTCTGCATAATATTGAACATTGCTGCTGCAGTTAGCATTAAGTTAGCACTAATTATTATTATTTTTTTTTTTTTTTTTTTTGCTTAATCTATATAAAATCAACTTTACTGTAATGTGTTAAAACCATGATATTATTATAATTATGTGATTAGAATAAAGGAGTGCCTGACTGTCTGATCTTGAATATCATTCTATAGTCTATACTGCATTATTAATTTATATAGGTAATACTGTATTATTAAAATATATATTTATTATAATTATTATGTTTTGTAATTTTTTAAAAACTTTGTAAGAACTAAGAATTAATTAAATTATTTGTTTAGATGTGCAAAGAAAAGTGTTTAATAACCGTGTTAACAAACAAATTTATATAAGTCACTTTTTGGTCACTTTTATGATTAAATGCAATCACTTAGTAATAATAAGCTTTAATGATTTCTAGCTCTGAATAATGCTATATGGCTATATTACTAAATATGTTTAGTATGCGTTATATTCATTAATAATCACCATCAATGTTAATAATCTCGGTCGAATTACCCATTTTACCCAAGTTACCCATATTTATTAATTTTTGATTGTATCAAATTTATTTTGTAATCATTTGTATACTTAGATGTAATACATTATCGTAGTTATTGAACAGGCTCGAAGTTTCATTTATTATAAATAAAAATCTCAGAAATACTGGTTATAACTAGGCTATGTCTTTAATAGTTTATTGTACCAATTATCATTTGTTGTTAATTAATATTTTTGCAAAGAGTCCAGTTAATTTCATATGATTAGCTATTGACTTTAAATGTTCAGTGACTTAATTATTTGGTTAAATTTGTATTAAAATAGTCACATGTATACATACAATTAACTTATGCATCATAATATAGTAGGTATAAACTATGAGTATACTTATAATCATAAATAATACAGTAAACAGTAGTAAATTTTTTAACATTTTTGTGTCCGTAAAATGAAAAAAAATCAAGTCAATAAGTTCAATAATATTTTTTGTTTTGTGTAGTTATATTATTTACATAAATATTCATCAATAGTAATGAAATTCTAACTTTATACTCAATCTTGCTGAGTATAAACTTATAAATCTAACTAATACTGGATAAAATTGTTAATCAACCTCATGTCCCTTAAGTTAAATTTTTTTAAATATTAGTCTCATTAAATAACTTAAGTTGTTTTAAATGATATCTTAGCACTATCAATGTTACTTTTAATCACCAGGCGTAGAAAGTATGCAGATCATTATTTAATATTACAGAGCATTCGCAAGAAGCCACCTAAGCCATCTACAAGAAAAAAAGTATTATATAAGTTTTACAAAAAATAATTTTATTTAGTATAATATTAATGAAGGGAAGCCAAATATTGTTAACTCTTTCGCTGATAATAATCTGTACTTACCCAATGACCCAGTATTCAAGGTATATTTTAAATAAATAAAAAAATGTATCCATTGTTTAAGATTATTATTAATGGTGTTGGCTAATTTATCAATTGACAATAACATATTTATATGCAACTAAAATAATGTATTAATTTTTAATACCTATTTAAAAAAAATATACATGTCCTGAATAAATTTAAACAATTTTTTTATATATAATCAAATTGTTTTGATTTAAATTTTTATGTATTCGTATTTGAATTTTTGGTGATAAGTAGTTTAAAAAAAAAAACCGAAAACTCACTTTGCTGTACAGTAGAGGTGGAAATGACCTTAGTCATAGAGTAGCTCATTATAATGGATATACTAAATTTGAATGCAATGATAGGTATCATTTTATAAGAAAAATGATTCTGAACTGAGATGATTTATCAGTATAGGTTATATTGTATTATGTATATTTAAATTGTAATATATTTTATTTTGATACAAGTAATTTATTTTTCAATTAGGATGGGTTGCGGTTACTTATATTTTTCCAAAAACATTTCATGCCATTATCAGAATACCTTATATTATCATAGGTATACTAGAACAGAAAAAAACTATTTTGTATCTTATATAGTAATAGAAAAATCAAAAATTTTAACTGTCTATAAGTAGCTCAAAAAAAAAAAAATACTATATACATTTGGTGAAAATTTCAAGTATTTATCATTTTTTGAGTTAAATCAAGAAAAAAAATATTGATTTTGTCAAAAACTGGTTTTGCGTAAAAATATCCATTTTTTGAGGCTTTTCTTGACATTTTTGAAAACTGTTGGTCATTTTTTACTCTTGACTTTCCAAAGTACCAACTAGATTCACTTTTCTTTCAGAAAAGTTGCTGAATATGAAAATCGAACCACTATTACTGCTCCAAAGCATGATGACACACATAAAAAATAAAAATAAATCACATCATTGTAAAATCATTACATTCATCACTTCGTTCAGAATCAAAAATTTGAGTTGGTACTATAAGACTATTATTATTATTTTTTATATATATATAAATTGTCTTCAATTTTTTATTGTATATAAATTATATTTATAAATTTACCCAATATCTTTTTATATTTAATAAATAATATGATTAAAGTGTCAGTATTATTATTATTAAAATTTGTATAATTTCACTACTGCTAGCTTATGGTCATGTTTGTAAAGGATTAGATTACTTTTATTAGTTATAAAATAAAGTTTAGCTTACTTTGTATTTTGGAAAATATAAACTGAATAATCCAATTTTTACATTTTTCTCACTTGCTAAATATAATGTAAATAAATATTTAATTTTATCAATAACTTGTTTCTGTTATGTATTTGTTGTCCTTGGGTTTTCCTGTTTGTATATTTAAAATAAAATAAAGTAGATCCTTTCTAATACATTATTAAATTTTTAGCTGTTATATTGATAACTTTTATTTTTTACAGACTTCGATGGAATAAACTTGAAAGAATGTTGTTTGAAAGAGCTATGTCTATATTATATGCAAATCGATTATCAAGATTAACATTTGAGGGTACAGTGCAAGAGGATGTTCAAAAAATAATCAGTACCGAAAAATCAGTGGCTGAAATGCATCATCTGTTAACTAATTATGCTCATTGGGATATATCATTATCACAATGGTTACATGGTATTTTCATTGCACATTTACCAGATGACTATTTAGCTTCATACATAGATATTTTAGAAGTAAAAAGAAATTTATTCAATTATTTAGTTTTTTGTATTAATTGATTACTTTTGTATAAATAGAAATTGAAACCAATTGCTCCATCATTCATAAATGACATGATATCAGCTAATGGACGAACTAAGGATGAAATAAAATGCAAATCAATCAGTCTAGATGAACCTGTTGATCCATTTAATTATATGTTAATAACTTATCCACCTGTAAGTATAAAACATGTATTAACAATGATAATTTTAACTCTGTGAAAACTGTGAATTAAGATTACTTCAATACTTATTTTATTTAGCTTAAATTACCCAAAAATCCTGTAATAATACTAGTACCAGATTTTCCTGGATATTGTACACAACCTAATACGAGAACTCATGATTGGATGAATGCCTTATCATACTTAGCAGAGTTGGACGTTGCTTTAGCAGCAAAAGGTAATAAAAGAGTATTTATAATAATTTAATATAAAAATCAATATTCTTTTATTTCACTTTAGTACCTTGGGACTATGAGGAGTACTCTCGTGAAGAAGAATTAGATATAGCAACTAGTTTAGATGCTATGGTAGATGTTACACGAAGTAAAATTGTATCTGTACGATCTGATGATCCAAGCAGACCTATAATTCTAGCTGGGATTGGTGTCAGTGCTGCAATTGCTTGTCAAGTACATACATATATTTAAATGTCTTAAAATTCTTAGCGAAATAATTATATCAAAAGTTTATTGTATAGATATAATATATAGTAAAACATTTGATCATTATGTATATTTAATACTAAAAATTTTTACATATATTATGTATTAACTTAAAACAAAATGTGTATGTCGTGTGAAATATACTCCTTAGGTAGCTGTTCTAGAAAAAGTTGATGGATTAGTGTGTATTGGCTTCATTGTTAATTCATCTGAAGTAAAAAGAGGTTATGAAGGTGATTGTATATTGGGTCTTGAATGTCCCACAGTATTTGTAACTGGCCAGTTAAGCATATTTTCACCGTATGTATCTACTTAATTCTATCAAAATATTAATAAAAAAAAATGGTTTTAATGGCAAGTATTTAAATTAGAGTTTTAGATATGGAAGAACTAAGAGTAAAGCTGAAATGTAAAACCAGTCATGTACTTGTCGGTGGAGCAAATGATGAACTAGTGGTAAACCATTCTACTAAAATGAGAGAAGCGGTTACTCAGAAGTTAGTCGACAGATGTGTTTTGGTAAGTTACTATAATATTAATTAAATGATGTGGTTTAAATTTTATATTTGTTTTACAGGAAGAAATTGGAAATTTTTTAAAAGAAATGTTGGAACCCTCACCAAAAATTACTCGAAAACCTGATGTTGAAAATACTGATTTTAAAAAACCTGTGTTTGCCAAAAAGAAACCATTTAGTAAGATATTATTATTGTATTTGATTTTATAAAGTAATTAATTTAATATAAACTTTTAGTGAAAAATTGTAATAAACACTGTATTATTTATATATAAAAAGTAATCATTAAAAAATAAATAAAAATCACCATAGTTTAAAATGATATTTTAACACAATTGTGTTTTAAATTTTATAAAATGAAAAGGTTATTTTTATTAGAAGACTGGTTTTACTTCTTAGCTAAAATTAGGGACATAATTATTGTAAATTATATCAACTAATTAATATAGTGATTATAAAAATATAATTTATCCTTTTAATTTAAATAGCACACTGGTCATATGTAACATACATAGTTTCTATATTTTGTTTATATATTTTATTGAAAAAATTATATAAAGAATTCCAAATTTTTACAAACCATTTTATTTTTGAAGACAAACTTTTAGCCCGCCTCAACAAAGGAAATCAAAAACTTATGACTGCTGTTAATAACCAATCTCCAAAACGACAGTTAGCTAGTAGTCGTAAAACTATTAATATACCATGTACTTCTCTGACGTCAACAATGGCTGATCTGACCAAAGATGAAGAACTTATGCCTCCTCCTCCTTCAAATGCTCTCAACCAAGAATTTATTATTCAGTGTGACAATTCAAACTCACTTTTAAATAGTTCTCGTAAGTATTTTAGAAGACTATATTATACACCATTTTGCTTCTATTACTTTTGTTATTACAAATATTATAATATTATTGTACAGATATTTTAAATATCACTATATATGTATTGTCTTTTAGCCCTTGAAAATATTTAAAATACATAACTGAAGAAACTGTATATGTAAAAATGTATTCATTTACCATAACAGTGTTATCATATAATATTAAAATATAACCCTCATCATTAATAAATAATAAACCTGTTTCTTAGGATATTATCAGTCCACAATCTAACAATTTATTATCTATATCCAATCTAAATCTATAATTTAATTGTATTAAATTACAAAAAAATATAAGTTGGACTTCCTAGAATTTATTTGTTTTTTTTCTAGAACTTGACCATTTGTCTATACCAAAATTAGGAGATCAAAAATTTTCAACTTTAGAAGAATTGTTACAGGAACAAGACAACTATAAAATTAATGTTTCCCAAACAAGTATGTTACAACATATTTTATTTTCCTATACTGTACTATAGCCTCAATTTTAACAGGTTCGCCATTACTATTCACTCCAAACCAAAAAAATATTGTAGTATGCAGTTCAAATTTCCATTCACAAAAAAATCAAACAACTGCTCCTGTCTTAGGAGAAATTACAGCTGATCAAATATTAGACATGCCAATAGTATTTGCTGATGAGTCACCACAAGAAGAAGTAAAACAAATTAATGATAACAGTTCCTATTTTATTTCGGCTTCAGATCACCAGAATATGGTTGTTAAAGAAGAACCTGTTGATGAAGAAGATATTGCATGTCCTACTATAACTAAAACCACAATTCCTGAACGTCTGAAAATTAAACAGGTGTGTAAAAATAGTCATTGTATAAAAGAGCTCTAAGAGTTAATAAATAATCACTATTGTTTTAATTTTTTAACTTTACAGGTTGCTTATGATTCACCTTCAAAAGTCAAACTTGTTGTTAATAAAGCACCAAAAAGTCTAGTACCAAGTGGTTACCAAACATTTTCTGTGCCCAGTCAAGGTACTGGAAATATTCAATTTATCAGTAGATTACCCCCACCACCTAATAAAATTAGAAGGATTGAAGGAGGAATATGTCAAAGAGTTTCTCCAAAAACAGTCTCAATTCGCCAATTACAAGAAAATAATCTCAAATTTAAAAGTTCATCAGGACAACAAATACAATTGAACAAAATTAAAACCATGGCAACTACCCAAAAATTTAAGAAAATATTATAAAATCAGAATATTAGTATATTAAATGTATAAACGCACACATAACTTCCACAAGTTGATATCATTAATTAGCTAATAAAAAAATTATATTTAAAATGTGTATATATTATTTATAATTTTTGTGTTTTTATATTAATACATGTATATACAATATTTATTTATGTAATTGAATTAATTAATTTTATTTTTTTTGGCTTGAAAGTTGCTGTAACTTTTTTCATGTTCAATGGTATTCTATTTGTGCGCTTTCCTAATCTGATCATGTGTACTTTCGTCCACACAAAAAATGGTTTTCTTAATGCTTTGATAACATGATTGATGCTTATTCTCCACCAACGTGTTGGCATCGAAGTCTTGTCATATGCTTTACTAAAACGTGGACACCATAATGTTTTGCTTGCACATCTTTGTACAAACGTATGTGTAGGTACCAGAACATGCATCTGCTCGAATTTTAACATCACTCTAAAAATATTATTTGATTGATTACTTTTTTACAAATCTTAAAATTATGATATTTATTTTATTACCTGGGTTCATCACTATTAGTCAAAGACAATATAATGGGACTAGGAATCTTTTGTTTACGTCCTTTTACAGGTTTACCAAATAATCCTCTTTGTTCAGCCATTCGTATCAAATGATTTGCGTCGAAAGTCATTAATTCCTGGAATGAAAATGAAACAATGATCAATAAAAATAATCAAAAAAAAATTTAAGTACAGTACCACTCTTTTTACGGCAGCTAAGTAAAGGCTTCCAGTCACATGATTCTTTTCCATATTCTCGATCGCTTTATCCGGATATAGTATCATTGTTTCAAACCGATCTTTGTCGGGGATCTTTGGAACACACAATGATCATTATTCAGATTATTTTTTTTTATTTTTATTTTATATTATGTTATATTCTATATAGTATACATATCTAAATTTATTGCTCTACTCTGTCATACGAAATATATATATATATCATTATTCAGAAATACTTGAACACGTAATGTAGTGTACTTTCACATAATAGTATAATACTATAATGATCTAAGCAACAAATATCTAGACGTTAATATGAAAATTATATCTCCAAGGTGTAGCAGCCAACAATTCTAAAAGGGTTTTAATTTTAACACTACCTATCAATCATTTTTCATCCGCAGTTTTTTATTATATGTAGACATGTGGGTATTGAACCAATAATATACAGTTCCGATTAACAGTGGTTATCGAGTTAAAAAATATAATTGACCTATCTATATTTATGTAATTTATTGTACAAGTAAAATACTTATTTTTCATATACGCTGAGTATCACGAAACTGCAGTAAAAAATTGAAAGTGTACCTATAATGCATATATTAATAACATCTGAAAAGTAAAGCTTAGTAATAATTAATATTTTGTCTTATTGTTCGACCATTACTTTTAGTTTTTACTATAGCTAGCTGATTTTTATAACTCGATCAATGATCAGTAGGTATGTATACAGTTTTCAAAAAAATATTTTCTCATTACTCAGAAGCAGTGGCGTACCTAGTTTTGATTTGGTTCTGGGGGGGGGGGGATATTTAATTAATTGGATAAACATAAAGGGAGTTTAGTAAGTTTCCACACGAAACATAGCAGGTAAGCAGGTTCATATGTAAGTTCCTCCACGAAAAAAATTGTACCGGAACGTAAGTTCCCACACGAAAAAATATTCTATGTCTATAAATAGAAATTTGTAGGAAAAACACTTGGTTGATCTATGGTATTGCGTTTCGCGTATAATTGTATAAATATATAATAATATGAAAGGCGAAAGATATAATTTGAGAGCCAAGATAAGAATATGGTGGATTATATTTGTAATTATAATACCTGGGTATATTATATTTTATATGTCAATGCATTAAACATTAAAAAAAGGCTCTGGGGGAGATCTATCCCCATCGTCCGGGGTAGAGCAGTGGCGTAGTTATAGGGGGGGGGCATAACTACGCCACTGCTCAGAAGTCAGAACATCTCAATTCTTTACTATTTAAATTAAGTTTATATAACACAAGGTTGAAGGTTGCGATTAATTAAGATACCTATACTCTGTAATATAGTAGTAGTTCTCTATAGTCTACAATCTACATTATAAATCGAAACTACCGACTACATTTCATACTTATAGTTTTAGCGGTTCCGGCTAGAGGCATTGTTCCCATTTTTACCTACTTTATCTCTCATGACAGCTGAAATTAGAGCCGCGCTAATCGAGCTTCAACCATTAAAAATAATATTTTCAAAAATTGTTTCATAGTGCACTAATACATGGTCAATGTATATTCAATTTACTAAAATATTTATTATATTAAAGTTTCAAATGAATCGACCAAGTGATTTTGGCTGTAGCTAATGTACACTTAATTTCACACGGGGCAGTATTGGTCAGGCCATAGTTTTTAATGAAATACCATCTTATATTTTTAAAACCTAGTTATGTTTGGTTACCTACTTTGTAAGGCGTAATACTTTGATATATATTTTTTTTTCATTATCGGTTATAAGGTAATTTTTTTGTGTTTATTTTTTGATAACGGATAATATATATTATCCGGTAAAAGTATCGAGTCGCTATGATGACCAAAATATCAACCACCCTTTATAGCTCGAATAAGTAACACCCGTGCAACTTTTTTGATTTTTCCTTTCGCAAGAATCTTCTTCTGAAAATTACGAACACGACAAAAAAAGAATTAGAGAAATTGGTCTAGCCATTCACGCGTAATGCCGTGATAAAAGAAAATAGGGATTCATTTATGTATAATATAGAGAGATATTTTTGCTGATTTCAACCCTTTAAAATCAAAATTTTGAAAAATCCTTTCTTAGTGCCCGATGAAATTATTATAAAAATCTATCCTCGAAATTTCAAGTCGATAACTCAAATAGGTTCGGATCTGCATTGATTATTGGTAAAGTACACTTTCCTTTATATATAGAGAAGATTTGTTTGTGTCCGTATAAAGACCATTGAGGAATAAGGAGTGTACTTATTAAATTTATCAATAGTTTTTCGTATTTATGAGATCAATCGCATAAAAATTGAAAATATTACATTACAATATTAGTTATTTGATTATTACTTAATATTTTGATTGTCATAGTGATTCGAAACATTTTCTGGGTACTTTATACCCATTATCATAATATCAACATAAAATATCACGCTGTCAATCAATACCTAAATGAAAAAAATTATACGTCCAGCCCAAACGGCCATCGACCCTTAAAAATGCGATCTTTTAAAAAATCCATTCTTATTGCAAGCCTAAAGTATGCAGATCAAAATATATAGCCTGAACATTTCAAGTCACTAACTACCTATTATAGCTTAAGCTGTGTATTGATTATGATTTTATGAATCAGTCATTTTGAACATCTTCTTTTATATTTGCACTATGTAGATATGAAGTATACAAACCTCAACCGGTTGAAAAACAGCAGGTCGCCAGGGTGTCTCCACTGACGTACTAAACTTGTCGTCGGCGCTAACCGATGAATAATTTTCCATATTGTGTTTTTCATACGCCCAGCCATTCATCTCCTCGACCACCGCCTTGACCATGCCACCGTTCTCTAGTTCTAGCCGAGAATGCGTTTCATACACAACGATTTGCACCTGTAATACACAAGGAAAGGCGATCGGTTTACTACATTATACACTTATAAGTTTGATGCACTTTCAATGGTGGCTTTAGGTAAGAATCATATATAGGTAGTCAGTCCATAATGGATTGTGGGCTTATGGCTCAATCTGAAAAATGTTCCGATCTCTCCAACCCTATGATTCCATAATGTTTTGATTCTGAATTACATTTACATCAAAATAAACACCAATATAAATGGAAATCATCATTATTGCGTTAGTTTTAAATTAAACTTTAATACGATAAAGCTTTACAGAATCTTCTTGTATTTAAACTAGAGTAATGAACTAATGAACAATAGAAACAACGCTGCTTATTGAGTAGGTCTTACCATCTCAAAGACAAAAGAGTGACTGTGACGTCCAATGACATGGTATCTTATAGTTTTATCGGTAGGAAAATTTATTCTAACTATTTAATATGTTTATTAATCGATACTTAACAATGAATGATAAAACGTTTTACATTTTAGTGGAGACGTGCCCTATAACAGACCAATCAGTCAATTTTTTTTTTTTTAGATCACAAAGCAACAAAAATGCTTCCACCGATAAGACGACAATTAGTATAGAATATAGATACTTCCGTAATTAAATTTACTATTAAAATTGGTAGATACTTATATAATAATAATCTATTCACTATTGCTATATTTTACTATGATAGATTCTTGGGAGTGATAACATTTTTATACCTATTCCAATGTACCTGGAAGAACAAGTGTAAATCATCTATAGAAGATAGTTTTTAATAAACGTATATTAAATTCTCCTTTAAAATTCCTTAAATTATCTTCTAAAGGTACAAAATACATATATAGGATACATACTATAATATACTATATACAGTAGGTGTACATGTATATAAGACATTGTCGATTATATGCATAGAAATATAATTGAACCCATCCTGACTGATCAACGTACAGGTAGAAACGGTAGAGCTAAATTACCGTAAGTACTGATTCATGTGAAATGAATAAAATACGTAGGTATATAGGTATATTTTATGTAAATTAACGTATAAATTAATATAGTACTAGCGAAGAAATAAAAAAGGAGTGGTGAGATACAGAGGTGAATGTATAATATTGCTGTATACTGTATGGGTATTTTAAACTGGAAGCCAATTACTAATATACCTACCATTGTTCTCGAAAAAAAATGATTCTGAGTGATAGAGGTCGGGTGGATACACAAAATGATATAATATACGGTCATACGAGTTAATATTTAGATAGAAGATTAGATGGATGATATAAGTAGTAGTAGAACACTAAAACTGTAGAACCAAGTTTTTTAATAAGGTATAAACGGTATTGTTTTAACTTCTAATCAGAAATTTCAAGTACCAATAAATGCACAAATTTCATTAAAATATTTTGAAAATATTGTAAAATGTCTATTTTTTAATATTGATAAAAGTTGATTTATTGGATGCAAAATAATTGAGTTTGATTCTCACATTTTTGATAGCTTTTGAAATATCTGTACTCCTGAAGTTACTATATAACATTAAACATATAATTAATGTGTTATGAATATATATATATATATATATTATGGACATATATTTTATATACATATAACTAGACTTTAAAATAAATAAATATTGTCAAATAATAATATCCTTATCTATCTTGTCTTTATTTTCTTAAGATCAATGGGCCCAAGGAAGGAAATTCCTGCTAGGGCACTTTGGCCGACTCTGATTCTAGCTGTACAAATGCTCATATAAAGTAATACAGTGTATACATATAGCTATATAATATACCAGGGATGACCAACATAAGTATGTTCACTTGGATAAATACAATTATATCAAGAGTTAAACAATTTATAAGGAGCTCTCAAAAACCATAGAATAAATACCACATGAATAAATAACGTTTATAATATTTTATTCATATTTCGTAATTATTTATTATATTTTTTTGTCTATTTAATAAATAAAATTTAATAAAATATTATTTTTACAAATATATACCAAAGAAAACTAAAATTCATAATAATAATAAGTTAATTTCGGTTTTTGTTCATAAAACGCAAGCCGCAAATTGGCCGCTCCTGTAATATACATAGTTCCGCAGGGTGTACCCTAACGTCACAAACGCATACAATGTACCACCTACCTCCATAGAAGTGTAAAAAGAGCCCAGCGGGTAGCCCTCTAAAAAAAATTTAAAAAAATGCACCGGCTCTCACAACACGGTACTCAGGCATTAAACACACCTGTGGTTTAGACATGGCCATCCTAAGGGTATCTCTCTGGTCCAACATGCAAGGTATATTCGACGATTCCTCGGTGTAGTCCAACGACGCGACAGCCCGGAGTAACGTCAAGTCTCCACCCTTCGAGCACACCAGTTGTACGGGGTCCGTAACCTGTATATTATCACCAAAGCTACCATAAACATTACAACTATTGCAAACAATTAGCATGTCGAAGAATTTAAATCAACGCAATGTCTACTCTACTTTGATCTTTCATATAAAACGAATGAGTAAAGCAAATATGTTAAAGCCTATAAATACAAGTGCTCAGTAAATAAAAAAAACTCATCTCACCCCAGTGTTGGTGTTGGGCGGTGTAGCTAGTATAGATACGATGTCAAGCGACAGCTGGTTGTTGGAGCTTAACTGGAGAAAATCGTCGGCAATTAGTTTGCAGTTTTGCACGCCCAGATTCACAAAGTAGTTGTAATAATCGCTTTTCCTTTAGTATAATATTGAAACAAAATCTTCATTAATATTCTGATTCTATATACAATAGGCAATGAATAGGTACCTAGTTTTAATGTTATATAAGAATGTTATATATGTTTTAATGTTATTGTACTTTCATCGTATAGTGGTATCGACAAGAATATCTTATTTTTATTTTTCAATACTAAAATATTGAATAATCCGATGCAGGATGTATGATATTTATTTTATGAGTACCTAACACTCCTACTTGATATAAAAATGAAAAGATCATTAACTGGTTTGTACTAACAGAATGCAGTTTATTTTGTCATTTTGATAATTACTTAAACGAAAATATACGTATACCTTTCGGCAGCTCCATAAACGATAAGAGATTGCTTTCTTTTGAATAACAAAGACGCCAAGTAAGCTACAGCCGTTTGGATCGTGAAATGCGTCTGAGCCACGTTGCCGCAGAGTTTATTGGCGCTCATCGTCCGATCCAACATTGCGGGACCCAAACAATATCTCCGTTCCTACAACGAAAATCGTCGACTGCGGGTTTGTAAATAATTTCAAATGCGGACAAACAATTGATAAAAGCCGAGGTGAAAACTACATTTTTAAAAGTTAAAATCTTTAAAAAGATAATAATATAACACTTCACAATAAAAATTATGAACGAATAGTCAATCATTATCGATATTTTGTATAAATAATGTGTGGTCATGTAGCAATATGTATCTAACATGTACTCGGCATATAAAACATTAGCTTTCGACTTTCCTAAAACTTGGGTAGGGATAGTTTGCAGGTAACGGCGCCACCTCTATTAGCCGCCCTCCTCTACTACAAAGGTCATTGATGTACAAATTTATCGTTTGCCAATAATTAAAGCTTCGCGTTGTATAAATTGCTATCTTTATTTTAAGAGTGAATGGGAATCGATTGGATTATTGGAAACACGGAATCTATTTGTCGTGTAAATATTATATCGTGTACATTAGAAATAACATCCGTATATAATATACTGGCATAGTTACGTACTACTCATTTTGAAGACAACCGACGGCGGTATATATTTTTATTCGCACTTGGATGTAATGTCTCCGAGGTCTGCTGTTTCCCACTCCGAAACAAAATCATTGCCGTCATTATTGGCTATTTTGCATAATGCATAAAACATTTCTTATATTCGTACATGGGCTGTCGGTCGGCCGCGAAATGCATGATTATTTATTAGTTGATTTTAATTGTTATGCTTTTACAAACACGTTACGCGTGCAGCAAAAAACGATCTTATAAATTATGAAAGCAACAACTATCAATTGGACAACATTTTACTACCGTGAGACTGTGGCTACCGAAACAATCTCGAACACCAGAGTATTTGAATATGCACTACGTGGTTAATTGTTCGTTTTTATAAAAAAATTTCCAAGTTTTAATTAATTCGCATTGATTACGTTCGTTGAATTTTTTTTTCGATATATATATATATATATAAAGAATGGTAGACAAAGGAGTTTTGAGACAGTTGACAGCCGTAGTAGCAGGTAAGAAAACCCACATTTTATAGAATTGCAATAGTTAAGATGAAGCATGACTTATTCAACTAGCGCCGATCTGCGCATATGAAGTTATTCGAAAGTTTGACCATAGAGATAAATATCCCTAGTACGTAAAACCAAATTGTTTTCACTTTGCTTAGAGCCTGAGCTGCGTGAAAACTAATGAGAATCAAATTATAAGTCAAAAAACATTCAAACTAAATGTATATATAAATATAGCACGAATAAAACGATTTCTTATCAACGTTTATTACCTGTGCTACTCACAGTACCCAATTATTAATGTAAATTATTAATTTTTTTTATTGATGTTTCGTAGCTTAAAATTACAACCTGTTATAACTTATAACTTGTATTATTTATTAATTATTAATATATAATATACTATATATAGCTATCACTTTATTTATTGTTTAATTTTTTTATTAACGAAGGTTACCGCACTCCCTACAAGTTATATTTTGTGTAGATACCTATAATTTTTATTACTTATACCTACAAATATATTGCAAAATTATTCATAATTAGAAGTATACATTTTTTAAATTGTCTAGAGAATTTATCATTAGATTATACCTCTGGTTATAAGTTATACGTTGTAACTCAATTAAAATATAAATATAAAATATCATTATTTTGATATTGTTATACAATATCTATTAAATAAATTATATATGAATAGACCAAAAGTTATAAATTCTAAATTCTAAGTAAATATAAAAATGTACATCGTTGGGGTGAATCATATTTTGCATGAACATGGAAAGATAGAAATCATATGTCATATACAAAATATATTATATATGTAGATTGTGAGTAGGTACATACTTAAAAAAGCTTAAATATGATCATTTGAATATCTTTGTCATCATGATAAATTATGATGACACTAATTTTGTATAGAATGGGCGAAACCCGTTACTACCATTAAAAACTTTCACTCATTCCCTTTAGTTATTATAGCATAATGTAATTTCACCTGTTTATTAATAAATAATTTTACCCTTTACACGTTACACCCACGCTTTACAACCATAATTTTTAAAATAATTTAATAAAAACCATCTACTTAAATATATAAGTTAAATTTCTAAATCGCACCACAAAGACAAATAAAGCATAATAACATGCAAAGTAATAAATGTCAAATGTGTTTATTTTATTATAATTTATAACTTACCTAAATATATGTTATACCAAATATACTACTTATATTCAATAACAGTTTGTCATAATACAAGTAGGAAGAATTAGGCTTAAGCAAAATAATAAAATACCATGATTTTCTTAAGTTGTATTTAAATACATAAATTAAACTAAACTAAATTGAATTTAAAAATTTCAAAAAAAAGTTAGTTTCAATAGAACATAGTAAATATAAGAAAATTAAGTCTCAAAAACTAGATATATACATTAAATTATTGATTCAAATGTATTTGCTGAATATATTGTACCATGTAATATATTATAACGATGGGAAATAAAACCAAAATTAAAAGATCTAATCTGCAATTATTTATATTTTAAACAAACTATAAGATTATCGTTTAAATAACGAATTTTAAAGTTTCAGTACGTGTCATATTGTAAATATCTCAAACAAAGTATAAAAACCTAACTGTATACTGATAGTTTCTTGATGAATTTTAGAAAAAACAAGTATCAAAAACAAAAGGTAAAATTAAATAAAATCACTGCGATGATAACTACCTACTAACCACATTATACTATAATATAACATACCATGTTGATAACCATACACGATTTGACAACAATATACTATACTCCAATGAAACATAATAATAAGTGTGATTTGTACAGGTTCGATGTCCATAATGAACGTGGGCATCATGCTGGGCTGGACGTCACCGATCATGGAAGAACTGCTGGGACCGGACAGCCCGATCCCGATGACCGTGGAAGAGAGCTCGTGGTTCGCGTCCGTATACAACTGGGGACTGATCCTGGGGTCGATCCCGTGCGGCATGATAGCCGACCGGTGGGGTCGAAGGCCGGTGCTGCTGGTGATCGGACCGATGGCATTGGCCACGTGGCTGGCACTGCTTCTGGTCGACACGTTTCAGGGGCTGATCGAGGTGCGGTTGGTGCAGGGGTTGCTAGCCGGTGGCGCGTACACGGTGGTGCCGCTGTACGTGGGCGAGATCGCGGGACCGAAGATCCGCGGGGCGCTCGGCACCACGTTCCAGATCATGATGTACGTGGGCATACTGTACGTGTTCGTGGCCGGCTATCACCTGGACTACGAGCGGCTAACGTACGCGGCGATGGCGGGCCCGGTACTGTTCTGCGCGTTCTCCACTTTCATACCGGAATCGCCGCACTTCTACGTGATGAAGAACCGGCTGCCCGAGGCCAAGCGCACGATGGTCTGGCTGCGTGGTGACGACCCGTCCGACGGTTACGCGGTGGCGGACGACGAAATGGACGCGGTGGTCGAGTGTATTTGCGAGGAGATGCGCGACGCGTCGTTCACCGACCTGTTCACGGACCGGGTGAGCGTCAGGTCGCTGATCGTCGTGCAGGGCCTGTCCGTGTTCCGGGTGATGGCCGGCGTGCCCGCGCTCATCACGTACGCGTCCGTCACGTTCGCGGAGATGCGTATGGACGAGGCCGCCAACCGGCTGTCACTGACGTTCGCGTGCTGGTTGCTGTTCTCGTCGCTGCCGGCCGCCACGCTGTCCGACCGGTTGGGCCGCCGGCCGCTGATGATCGTGTCCAGCGCGTCGTGTTTCGCGTTGAACGCCATCATATGCGCGTACTTCTACGCGGACCAGCACACCGGGTACGACGTGACCGCGTACCGGTGGCTGTGCGTGGCCACCATCGACGTGCTGTGCGTCACGTTCAACATCGGCTTCGGTGCGCTCTACTCGACCATCAACTGCGAACTGTTCCCGTCCAACAGCCGGTCGCTGGCCAACGCGCTCAACACCATCACGCTCACGCTCACGTCCTTCTTGGCCCTCAAGATATACCCCGTGATCGCTATGGACGGCGGCATGTACCGCAACTATCTGATTTCTTCGTTGTTCTGCCTGTCCTCCACGGCGTTCTGCTGGCTGTTGTTGCCCGAGACCAAAGGCCAAACGTTCGCCGCCATACAGCAACAACTCAGGGGAACCAATCGCGTCACGTGAACAAAATCGATCGTTTTCGGCATCACCGTTCGTTTTGTGTGTATCTTGAGTGGGTATACCCCGAGTTTACCTAATATATTATTATTCTTACTGTACCCAGAGACCTGGACACCTATTATATTCAACAAAATCAGTCGGGTTCGTCTTACGTAGTTTACCTGGATCGAATACATAGGCTTGTGTCGAGAATACATTGTCGTTAAGATTATTTCTGTAGGTTGTACGATTAATATCATTTTTTGCGACCCAATGTTGAAACATATATAATATAATTTGTATTAAGTATTTTGAATGTAGTCACTTGACTACATTGTTAGAGTAGCACCGATGGCATTTGTCACGGACCAATAATAATTGTTGTTTCTTTTATCCCATTGCTAGCCTATATCATCACCAGATGAATCCTTTTTTTTGTAAAATTAATTATTGCTTATCATTTGTAATTTACTTTAATTCATAAATATATAATATGTACTATATTAAATTAATCATAATTAGTGATATAATTGAAGTCATAATTAATTTTGATTATTATAATATTAAATATATATAAAATAATATTATTAAAATTAAATGTGTAAGATTTTAACACAATTTGATGTGAATTAAATATTTTTTTTTTTTTTGATTAAAAAACTGTTCTTGCAAACCAATGGTTTTCAACGTATCTATAGATATAACCATGTTGTGAAATAAACAAAGTTATACTAAATAATTAAAAAGTATGTAGGTACAACATTGTAAAGACATCACAGATGTTATGTATGCTCATACATGCAGATGGATCAATTTTAAATTTGATATCATTATTAAAAATGATCGAAATTATTATCAAGCAATTAAAGCTTGAAGATTATTTTACAATGAACTAGGTGCTTATTTTTCTAATGAATAAACCACACCTATGAGCTGTTGAAGTCCCAAAAAACGAGAACTACTCTCGAGAAAGTTAAATTTTGTGTAAAAATAATTTAATTTAAAATCAATTCAATATTTAATTTTATTGTCTACGCAGTCAATACTGCAGTACGTTGTGTTATTATTGACCCTGATAAAACATCCAACCCTTTACAAACTCATTTAGATTCTACCGACAATTGGGCAACTTAGTGGCGAATAAAAATAAATCCAGGAAAATCTGTTTATGTACCATTTATTATAATAGAACAGACCTCTTTACTTTCAGGGTATTCAAATTCCATCATCTTCTGATGTCCAATATCTCGGTATTACGCTTAATTAAAGACTGACTTGGGGCCCCAACCTTAAACAAAAAAGGAAAATACTCAAAAGCTGACTACATATGTTTTGCCCAATCTTAAAATCAAAACTCATATGTATATGTAATCCAAATTTGGGGCTGGACCAAGACATCTCAAATTCGCAGCATTCAAGCTTTCCAGTCGATTATTCTTCGTATCATAACCCCTGAACCTTTGTTTGTATCCAACTCCATATTGCACTCAGATCTAAATATCGAATCAGTTGACCAATTATCCACTACAGATATTTACTCCTAACTAAATTCCCATATTAATCTATTAGTATCGTAAATCTCATCCAATACTCAACCCATAAATACCATCCATCGGCTTAAGAAAAAATATTGCAGGAATCTATTGACCTAAACAAATTCACGTTCAGCTCCTTCACTGGTTGGCCTCCCTCCTCATATTATTCATGTTAAAATGTATATGAATTTTCACATTTGCCTATTTTGCTACTATGACACAGATTGTAAATATTCTTTGTAAAATAAAAAATAAAATAAATTATTGTATGCACTGTGTTACACGCAATTAAACGTTTAATTACGTTTCAAAAAGATAATCGTCTATGTAATATTTTAATCTAACTGCAATCCACATGTTAATTTATAAACATTGTGAACAATAAATAAACATATTGACCACCACTGAATTCTGATTTAAACCTAACATGCATCTGCAACGACAGCAGTGGTGTATAATAATACTGATTAGTGACTAGTTATCCCCACTTCTGACCAAATTTAGTAGTTGTTATACCTACAGTATAAATAATAGCTATACGCCTAAACATAATAAGTATAGATTACATATAATTCATGAAAAATGTGTCTTAAACGTCAATTGGTCACTAATATAATGATTTAAAATTATTATTTTTAATTATTATTGCGTAGATAGGTATGCAGCAAAAAATGAGTGAAGATAACCTTTTAACTTTACCGAAAGTCAAAATAACCCATTGGTCTACTATTTAATACCGCATTACCACAATGATCTCGTATAAACGAACTAGCTTAATATTATTACACGTTATACAAACATACGAGTTGTTTATGTAAATATATATATTTTTAGTATAAGTTAATTTTAATTAGTCAATTTTTTTTCTGTTGTTGCTCTAAAAACAAAAAAAATAATGATAAGCAAAGGAGTCTTGAGACAACTTTCGGCCGTTTTAGCTGGTAAGAAGATATAGATATATATAACATATGAATTTAAATCTTAAAAATAATAATAATAGTGAAACCTATATTTAGGACTAATTTGATCGAGGTTATGTAATGAAGATGAAAATTGTTTTTTCTGAACTAGGGAAAACAATTTTTTGAATCACTATTGATTTGTTTTGATAAAAATAGTTATGCAAGTGTATAACCTGTAAGAGCATAGAAGAAAAATTTAAACACTAATTGATACAATTGAAAAAATTGTAGTGAATAACACTAAAATGGGCTATCAGCATTAGAGCTAATAAAAATATGGTTGAGAATAAATCAATAAGTCCTTGGAATTTGAATAGTATTTATTGGGAAAAATTCTGAAATGAGTCACAAACATTTTTCACTTTTATCAAATAAAATATATGAAACTATTCAAAATATTGAATTATCTGAACATAAAAACACACACTAAAAATTTGTCATTACTCATAAAGTCATACACACAAAACCTATGGAATAAAAAATGCACTTAAATGTATAATAAAAATAAATTCCTAAAAATAATTTTATTACGTACAAATTTGTAGTATACTAGTATGTAACAAATGAACTGTAACTGCTTATTAATGAAGTAAAATAATAGTGGTCAATTTAATAATGTTTAAATTATGCTTTTAATTATTAACTCCAACTATAATGTTATCATAAATAGGAAAGAAATAAAAAATATATTCATATAGGTTTATATATAAATTTATATATATAATTATATATATATAATATTTTTTTTTATATATATACCTATATAAATATAAATTAACTAATGTATCAATGAAAAAATTTACAATAAACAATATTGATAAATATTGATAAATGAGAATCTAATTCTTCCAGTGGCAGCTCGTGGACTTTGAAAATGGGAGAGCGATTACATTTTTTTTGTAAAATTATGTGTTAATTTTGATCTTCCTAGTTGTTTAATTTCTATTTTCTACTCATATGTAAATAAGAAAAAAAAGAATACGATTTGCAATTAAATTGAACAGGAATTTTTATTCATAACAATGAAAGGAATATATTATTATGTATAAATATTGAATTGTATAATATGTGTCATAAACTCACCAACCATAAAATTACCGTTTTCCACAGTCTGCATGCATGTCAGGCGATTATTCATATCGTTCCTAGGGGCGTATTATTACCGAAACCCCCTCCTTTGTTTATGTATTTTGATCATATTTTTATTATTACATAATTATATTATTATTATTTTATAATATAATATAACAGGTGATTGTGTCAGCACCAAGCACCCGTACACATGCATCGCTCCATTACCTATTTCAACTACATATATTGTTATAGACTACCTGCATATAATATATTATAATATTATGTTTTTGAACTCCGGTTGTCTGATAATATTTTCATAACATTGGAAAACTGTTTTTACTTTCATTAATAATATTATACGAGATGATTGTTATTTGTTAATATTTAAATCAATATCCAACTTCTTAATACCTAATTTGTTACAAATTTAGGAGGCAACCACCCGGCCCCCGTCACCATTACATTTGAGCCACCACTGTATCTTTTACTTTTTCTGAAGATTATACCCTACCAGTAAAACATTACTTATTAACCTCTATTTACTCATAAATTATTAGTAATAGTCAATATGATACGTACCTACATGGCTACATAAAAAAACAACTTAGATCAAATGAGTATTCTCAAACAGTAAAGCCATGGTTATGTATAAACTTCAATATAATTGGTGAATATAAATTCTTCCAACATCCAACTATACATTTTATACAATTTATTTATTATCAAATAAAATGGACATAATAATAATTCTATAGTAAAATGAACTATACATCACTTTACAATTTAACATCTATTAAAAATTGAAGCATAACTTGTCAATATTGAATATTTTATAGGTATTACTTATTAATTATTATGTACATATAATACCAATACAGATAATGTGTCACATATAAAATATTGAGTTATACATTTCTTTTGAGTTTCAAGAATTTCGTAAATCCATTTCATATATCAAAAATACTATATATATAAATCTGTGAATTTTTAATTAAATTTGTAGAGTTATCATAGTCAAATATCATAAGATAGGTTTCCTTATCCTTTCGTTAACAAATAAAAATATCCTTTTGTAACAGGTTTCACGTCTACGCCCATATTGGATACTTAAATAAACCCGTCATCTATGTTAAAATGGAATAGGAAATCTTAAAAAATAAATTAAATTTGCATGTTTTATCAAAATTAAAATGATATTTGTGCAGGATGCCTATATAGGTACTGACGATTCCTTGCAATCGATTTTGAATAAAAAATTCTAATACACTCTCTTAATAATATGTTTTGTCTTGTGCATATTATATAGGTTCACTGTCCATAATGAACGTGGGTATCATAGTTGGTTGGACGTCACCGGTCATGGAAGAACTGCTGGGACCGGACAGCCCGATACCGATGACCGTGGAAGAAAGTTCGTGGTTCGCGTCGTTGCACAACTGGGGACTGATCCTGGGGTCGATACCGTCCGGCTTGATGGCCGATCGGTGGGGTCGAAGGCCTGTGCTGCTGTTCATCGGGCCAATCGCGTTGGCCACGTGCGTGACACTATTGTTTATCGACACGTTGGAAGGACTGATAGCGGCGCGGTTGGTATTGGGCCTGGTCTCCGGCAGTGCGTACACGGTGGTGCCGTTGTACGTGGGCGAAATCGCGGGACCCGAGATCCGAGGGGCATTGGGCGCCACGTTCCAGGTGATGTTGAACGTGGGCATACTGTTCGTGTACGTGGCCGGTATGTGTCTAGACTACAGGCGGCTAACGTTCGCGGCCATGGTGGGCCCGGTACTGTCGTGCGTGTTTTCCGCCGCCATAACCGAGTCGCCGCACTTTTACGTGATGAAGAACAGACTGCCCGAGGCGAAACGCACGTTGAGCTGGCTGCGCGGCGGCGGTGGCGGCGGCGAGGACAGCGGTGACAAAAAGGTGGACGACGAGATGGACGCCGTGGTCGAGTGCATATCCGAAGAGATGCGCGACGCGTCGTTCACCGACCTGTTCACCGACCGGTCGAACTTCCGGTCGCTGATTATCGTGCAGGTGCTGTCCGTGTTTCGGGTAATGGCCGGCATCCTGGTGCTACTGTCGTACGCGTCCGTCACGTTCGCCGAGATGCACATCAACGTGCCCGCCAATCAGCTGTCGCTGGTGTTCGCGTGCTCGTTGCTGCTCTCGTCGCTGCCGACCTCGTTGCTCGCCGACCGCGTGGGCCGCCGACCGCTGATGATCGCGTCCAGCTTGCTGTGCTTCGTGTCCAACGCGGTCATATGCGCGTACTTCTACGTGGACCAGCACACCGGGTACGACGTGACTGCGTACGGATGGCTGTGCGTGGCCGTCGTGGCCGTGCAGTGCTTCGCGTTCAACCTGGGCTTCGGTTCGCTTTATTCGACCATCAACTGCGAGCTGTTCCCGTCCAACACCCGGTCGCTGGCCAACGCGCTCAACGCCATCACGCTCACGTTCACGTCGTTTTCGGCGCTGAAGGTGTACCCCGTGGTCGCCACGGACGGCGGCATGTACCGCAACTTTTTCATGTTTTCGTCGTTCAGCCTGTGCTCGGCAGTGTTCTGTTGGCTGTGGCTGCCCGAGACCAAGGGTAAAACTTTCGCCGCCATACAGCAGCAGCTCAAGGAAACCACCAGTGCAATATAAACGAAATGAGCAATATAAACGAAATCGACAATATCCTATTTTGCACCTGCACCGCACGTTTTCACTGTTCGCTCTGTTTAACCGTTATATGTACAAAAAAAAAATCAGTGTCCCGTTGGCCATTGATCAACGATATGGTGTTTAATCTGAATATCGACCGAAGCCTTGTAAAAAACTTATTGTTATTAACTCTCGTTGGTGTAAATAAATTGTCTGAACATATTTTATATAATTATTTATAAAGTCTTTTTAAACTGTCATTTGATTATATATTTGGCGTAGTGCCGCCTCCACCGGCGAAGTTTGTCACACTTCTAATCGTTTTCTAAACTATTTGAAGTCCCAAAGAAAGAGTTCACCAAGTGTTTTTGTTGAGCTATCATTAGTTTTATAAGTTAGATTTAATTGCTTAAATAGGTATAAAAAACTTCCGAGGTTATCAGGTATAATTTTAAAAGTAAAAGCATAATATAATATACAGAGACGAAAAACTTTCTGTGATCTTTGCAAAATTGCATGATGGATAATTAAACATGAACTAATTAGTTATATTTTTTTATTATTTTTATAAAACCGTTGACGATAAGTAATAGTATTATTGAAGTAATATGAAACATCGATAAATATACATATATAATATATATGTTCGAAACAGTTAACAAATTTTAAGTATAAAAAAATGTATAGATGAATTGATTTGAAATTGTTACTTGGGTATCAAAATTGAATTATCACCAAAATATACTACTAACCAGACAATTAAAATGTGAAAATTATTTTTAGTTTAAGCATTTTTTTAATGTTGAGTTTAAATTCTAATTATCTAATAATAACAAATTTGATCTGGTGGATTGTCAATACTCAAAATACGAAAAGGAATCCAAGAAATTTAAATGATAAGAATAATTGAAGTAACGTTACAATATCAATTTTATTATAATATAATGCCACATGCTATAATATAAAATAAAATTTTTAGCAACATAAATTTTAATCGTTTAGTTGATATTGCCTACTACAGTACTACCGGTTTTAATCTAAGCATCTTAAACGAATAATAAATTTGACTATAGCTGCTGTGTAAATACTGATTAATTATCCCTACTCTTGATCTAGTTCGGTACCGGTATTCACTTGAAATTAGCTATTTACAAATCGAAATTATAATACGCAAAACATTTACCTTAAATGTCGCTCGGTCACGAGCATGATTAATGATGAATAATGATTTATAACCAACTCGTACTATTTGTTTTACTAGTCTTTTATACACGATACGGCAAGAATGGTTGAAGAAAAATTAAACATTTTTCTCTTTTTTCGGTTGTTCCTTTAAAAATAAAATATGATAAACAGAAGTGTCTCCAGACAATTTATGGCCGTTGTAGCAGGTAAGAAAATTAATAATATTAATTGAAAAAAACCAAACAAGAAATTTAAATTTTTTCACTGTGGTTGAATTCAACCCAAAAAACATGGATTTTAATGCTGTGAAAACTTAAAAACTACAGTAAAATTCTCATTTTTAGAAGAAATGTCTTATAATTTTAAAATACTAGTAAAATTATGATAACCTAACCTAACTTGGAAGATTTCGTGTCAAACATTACAGGTTTTAAATAAATTTAAGTCGACATCCAAAGAATATAAGATATAAAACCATTGTAACTATAGATTAATATTTTATTATTTATATTTAATGTGTAGATATGTGATATGTGCTGCATACATATAACTATGAAACATTAAGTGAAAATAATATTAAGGATAGGTATATATTAATTATATATCTGCATTATAATTGAAGCCTATAAAAGGTTGTATTTATATAACTATGGAGGAATAAAATTTATATAATTAAAAAAAGCTGATAATGCACAGCAAATAAACAATAAACATATAGATATAGTACACCAAATATTAATGAGAATCAAGTTAAAGTTCGTGATTAGTTTTTGCAGATTATCAGTAGAATATTATGTAACAATAGAGTGTTCACTAATAATATATTTACTCAGCAAAAATTCAAAAAAAGAAAAGGCAGGGTTGAAAAATATGATTACCTCATATTAAGATGTTGTATTATTTAATTATTATTCCAAATTGAAACAATATATTTTGTTATAACTCATGAGTAATATTTTATTTTAGAGTTATTTTATAAATCTTTTTTCAACAATAGTTTATACAGCGTCTGACTTCAGAGTATATTCATTATTTACATACTAGTACAATATATATATACATTTTCCAGAGAGATAATATATTTTCATTGGTATTAAATATTATGTTATTCTTTAAGTATATACCTAACTTTTAAATTACTATGATTTTTGGTACGCGTATTGAGATACAAGTGTAAATTTCATACTGCAACTTAAATAATAACATTTATGAATACCTGTGTATTTTATTAAAAGAATTTTTGAAGTTTCTATACTTACACGGGGTATTAAGATACCAGTTAGATTACGTTTTAAAATACGTTCTGAGTCCAGAAATTTTAATGAAAAATAATACTCCGTAATTTATATAAGTTATTTGTTGTTTATAATTTTTCTCATTTGCTTATTGTACTTCGTTAAACACAGATTATATATTTTCTAAATAAAAAAATAATATGTAATATTTCTGTGTAGTTCTGGACGTGTACTATACAATTTTTATGGTTTTTTGTGTTGAATTACTAGTATGTGTCTTTGTTATTGCCCTATAATTGTTATTTAAAGATAATTGAACTCATTATTAAAACTTGTCAATCGAAATCATAAGTCAATACTTAAAGTTTTATTTTACAGCTACATGCCTCGTAAATATTATTGGTACCTATATAGTAATATCGAAATATTACTTCTTGTAATAAATCTATAAATTGTTAATTATTTTGTTGATAAAAAGCTAAAAAAACGTGCACAACGATTAGGTTCAATTACTAAATAACAAATATTACTTCATGAAGATTATCAAATCATCACAAATGATTGGATAATAAAATTTCGTTAAAACAATGATTCTTTTTGTATTGGTGGAAAATCAGGATCTTTAGGAAGATATAATTTAAAAAGTATACATTATGTAAAACCACTCACAACTATAAGAGAAAGTTATGTACTTGTTACATTTTTAATTAATAATATAAATTAATAAATATATTGTATTATATTTTTTATAGGATCTCCAATGAAAGGTCTCTATAGTTTTTTTTGTATTGACTGTTTGTCAAATTATTTATTTTTATTTTATTTTCCTTTTTAGAATCTGAAGGGAGTGATGGAATCTATTGGTTTTACAATGATGTGTGTTTTTTTTTGTGTCTGAGGACACGGTTTTTGGTAGTAAAAATGCTTTGATTTTCTTAAGCAAAAACTTTTCTGAAAGGAAAGTGAATGTAGATGGTACTTGGGCAAGTCAAAAATCTAACGTTTTTAATACTTTTTGAAAAGATCGAAAATAACGATAAAAAAATTACGAAAAAACGGGAAATTTTTTGCAAAATCACGTTTTTACAAAATACATTTTTTTTAAATGCTCTAACTCAAAAACCAAAAACCGCAAAAACTTGAAATTTTCACCAAATTTTTATATTGGTGTTCTCTATACGTGGTTAAGTTTTCAAAGTATTTTGACATATTTTGACTTATTTATAGACAATTTTGAATTTTCGATTTTTGTAAATTTTTTTTTTTTTTAAACACCTATAAAATTTAATTGGCTGACCAAAATCTCTCGAAAATTTAATACAAGGTTTATAATAATCTTAACTTATCTTCACTGGAAAATATCGGTGATCGTTTCACTCAAATTTTTTTTATAAGCTCATAAAGCTTAAATTTGTATAAAATATGTCAAAATCACGATAATTTGCAAGTTATTTTGTAGATAAAAATTCATAAAATTTTTTCTGTTTATATTTAAGGTTCAAAATTTTGGCACTAGTTTTTCCATAAGCTAATCTTCAAAAATATATAATAAAATTTCTACCGGACCAAAAGGAAAAAATTTTATGACCGTTTGAAATTTAAATTTTTATGAAATTGCATTATAATTCAATTTAAATATAAAATACTATATTATTATATACACATTTTAGACAAACATTATCTCCGTTCAGAATCGTTATTCGTATACAATGATATCTATCATTGCATTCAAATTTAACAAATCCATTGTAATAATGACCTATCCTATAAACGAGGTGCACTCCACCCCCAACTGTACAGCAAAGCGAGGCCCACCCGTTCTTTTTTTTTCAAATGATACATTACATACGGTGTGTCAATGTACTATGTATTATTATGAAGAAGTGCGAGATACCAAGTCGGGTGAGATATAGGCACGAGTAACAGATATTATGGTGGGTTGTATTTGTATTTTTAAGTTTGAAATCAATGTACCTATTATTGGTTTCAAACAACAATTCTAAGCGAAGGAGTCTTCCTAAAGGTCTATTATACTACTGTTTACTATACAAGCAAAAATAATTTTTTGTTTTGTAATATGGTTAGTTAAACAACATTTTATATATAAAAAAAAAATAACTAGACATTTTCTCAAAATTATCCGTCATCATAATAAATGTAGAACAAAATAATTTAAAATCCTGTTGTAATAGAAACGAGATCAGTTGGAATTTTTTTTCTCTTGTATCTAGCTCAAAAACATATTTATGTTAAAATAATTGAATTGTCTAACCAATGTACATTTAATCATTAATTTAATAATAATAGTTTCAATATTAACTAGGTACCTATACTAATATTATAATCAGGATTGTGATCGTATAGCATTTCTATATTTTTTAACAGCTGCATGATAAATAGCAGAGTGAACTTAAGGTTTGTTTTAAGATAAAAATTATACATAGGTATTCGGCTCTTCGGTTCGCTACTGATTTTAGTCCAGGACCATAGTAGATGTACACAACAATGAAAAATAAAATAAGGTAAAATATTGAATAGAAAAAAAATGTATTCCATATATCAGATCTTCGTGATACCCCTGTATAAATAACTAGAATGATTTAATTGTTTTTTTAATGACATATTTTTAATACATATTTGGTGAAATTTAAGGTTATATTATTGCGCATATTTATGTAATTCTAAGTGCCATAAATTTGCTGATAATATGAGTATTTAGCTTATGTTTCAAGTCCCTACAATTAAAATGTAATCTATAGACAGCAAAATAAGTACATGGTAGTGTACAATTCTACATAGTATAATTTTATTTTTTATCAATATATTTAAAATAAAAATAGTTAAAAATCCTAGGTCGGGAATATATCGACTTAGTTAATATCAAAATGTAAATTATTTTTAGTTCAAATGTATTATACATTTATAAAATTCTCATTATTACTATATCAAAACTTCATAGTGTTAATAATAATAATACGAGTATCATGTTAGCTGTATAAATTAAAAAATAAAGAAATAAGAATAAAAATATTACATTGTATAGCAATAAGCAGCACATACAAAGTTAAAATATTATACATTTCTTTTCTGTGTTCGGCTGCACACTAGTACCAAATACATGGTGGGTGACTAGAAATTTAAAAAGTGATGTTGTGCTCTTTGATTTAGAGAGCATTTGGCGGAGAAAGATTGTGGTTTAGAATATAGACTTATAGAATAATAATATATTGGATTTACTGAAATGGCAGGAGAGAGGGCACATGTTGTTTTTACTCCTGATCGAGATTGATGGACTTGAAATACACGACACACGGGTACAGGCGAACTTTTAATAAACGCGGGCACACGGTCTCCAAATAAAAGTGTACATGATTTGCATTATTTAGTTGCACGCATTTTGACCATGTTTACATAAAAAACACATATTTGAATTCTTGTACATACTTCAATACAAGTGGAAAATTGTTTGTCTCGGACACGGAAATAAAATATAAAAAAAAAACTATACAACAGAATTCTATGTGTTTTGTGCGTAGGTTCACTGTCCATAATGAACCTGGGAATCATAGCGGGCTGGACATCACCGGTCATGAAGGAACTACTGGAACCTGGTAGCCCGATTCCGATGACCGTCGAGGAAAGCTCGTGGTTCGCGTCGTTGCACAATTGGGGACTGATCGTGGGCTCGTTACCGTCCGGAATGATTGCGGATAGATGGGGTCGGAAACCGGTGCTGCTGTTCGTCGGGCCAACGTTATTGGCCACGTGGGTGACGTTATTGTACGTCGATACTTTTCGAGGACTGATAGCGGTGCGGCTGGTGCAGGGCATGCTGGCCGGCGGCGCTTACACAGTGGTGCCGCTGTACGTGAGCGAGATCGCGGGGCCCGAGATCCGAGGCGCGCTGGGTGCTATATTCACGATCATGTTGTACCTGGGCGTACTGTTCGTGTACGTGGCCGGTATGTACTTGGACTACAAGCAACTGACGGTGGCGGCGATCGCAGGTCCAGTACTGTGCTGCGCGGTGTCCGCCGCCGTGACGGAGTCGCCGTACTTCTACGTGATGAAGGAGAGGCTGGCCGAGGCTAGGCGCACGTTGGCCTGGCTGCGCGGCGACAACGGTGACGGCACTACGGTGGACGCCGAGATGAACACGATGGTTGGGTGCATTTCCGCGGAGATGCGCGGCGCGTCGTTCACCGACCTGTTCACCGACCTGGTGAACGTCAGGTCACTGATGATCGTGCTGTGTCTGGCCGTGTTCCGGGCCATGGCCGGTATCCAGGTGATCGTGTCCTACGCGTCCGTCACGTTCGCCGAGATGCACGTGGACGTGTCCGCCAACAAGCTGTCGCTGGTGTTCGCGTGCTCGCTGCTGTTCTCCGCGCTGCCGACCTCGTTGCTCGCCGACCGGGTGGACCGCCGGACGCTGATGATCACGTCCAGCCTGTCGTGCTTCGCGTGCAACGCGGTCGTATGCGCGTACTTCTACGCGGACCAGCGCACCGGTTACGAAGTCACCGCTTACGGATGGCTGTGCGTGGCGGCCATGGGTGGGCTGTGCGTCGCGTTCAACCTGGGCTTCGGTTCGCTTTACTCGACCATCAACTGCGAGCTGTTCCCGTCCAACGCCCGATCCGCGGCCAACGCGTTCAGCTCCATCGTACTCACGGCCGTGGCTTTCGCGTCCACCAAGGCGTTCCCGGTGCTCACCGAACGCATGGGAATGTTCTTAAACTTTTTCATATTCTCCGCGTTCAGCCTATCGTCCGCAGCGTTCTGTTGGCTGTGGCTGCCCGAGACCCGGGGCAAAACGTTCGCCGCCATACAGCAGCAGCTCCGTGGCATCACCGACCGCACTGCTGCGTGAGCTGCCTGCTACTTTATTACATTATAGGCGATTCATTTCTCAGATGTGCCACTTGTACCATCGATTATAAATAGTTAATAGCAAGTAAATAATATTTGTAATCAATGGTTGCTGTACAGACGTTTTGCAGTGGCATGGAATGGACACATCCTTGACCCCAGAAATAACCGCAACCGGATACAATGTATTGGGTCCATTGGCAATCAGTTGAGACCGTAGTCAAGTGACGACAGTCATAGAGTGAATAATTTTTAAATCTAAAAATTCATGTAACATGTTACACTGACGACTATATCGTAAAAATGTATCACTAAATGGAAAAACGAAAATATATCTCATTGTTGTGATTATCACGTTTTATTAATGGAATGACCTTCCGAGTCTTTGTTTTATGTATCTACACACTGCTTCAAGTATAATTTTTAGAATAATTGATTATTGTTTAACGTCACAAGTATCAGTGTCTAACGGCTTTAGGTAAGTGTTATTATCAAATGATATAATTTGTCAATTAGATGGCTACTACTGTAAGTAGAGATATAATAAGTAGAGAGTTAAGTGAGTAAATTGTTGTCGCTTGAGGCTGCATGTAACCCTTTATTTTCAACACACAAACTTTATATATATTATCATATCAAATCAAAAAAATAGAAAAAAAACTTTTAGGCACAATAGTTGCCGAAAACTTTAGAAAGCTAACAAGTAAGTTCCAAAATAATAATCCAATTTTTTTCAACTATAGTCAATAGGTAAATATTTGTTTTATGTTTTTAATATATAGGTGCATCCTTCATTTATGTATCATACTTATATTTCAATCGTAAGTCACCATGCACATTTCCATTGCTCATTTTTAGATAATATGGAGATTCAATGAGAACAGCGTAAAGGGTATAATTCAAATATTAAATTTAAATATAAAATGTACGGTACAACATCAATTTTTACGTCCGAAAATAAACATGACCGCCAATGTTTGCTAATTATGGCCTAACGACGCCGGACGGTACTTAACTGTAGCGCTAACCAGTGAATGTGGCAAACCACTCCTCCACCACGCCATACTACTATAACATACTGTTATTGCTGGCGGGCAGTGGTTGAAAAGAAATTACAAGACCAAATAAAATGTGTTTTCAGGAGATGTAAGATTAAATTATTTTTTGTATTATTATTAAATATTCTTCATATGTTTATAGGCTACTATTACCGGGTTTAAAACCAAAAAAGAGTTATTTCTTGGTATAAGAAATAGTTATTGTTATATTTATCAACGAGCTTTTAGCAAAAAAATAGAGTCTAGAAATCATCATGTTTTTTAAATTAAAAAAAATCTTCGACGGAAATGGAGGCTGATGCAATATTGGAAGGATTTTTGGATGATTTAAAATGTAATAAACTGATAGGTTTAATATTTTGAATCATTTTTAAAAATTTCACTTTTCATATGAACATTTTATTAACTATAGTCTACAATAACTTGATATCATATTGGTCTTAGATGATGATAATAGTCACATAACTAAGCGCTTGAATGAAGTTTTGCCGTATATAAATATTTTCATATTTTTTTCTTATTCTAGTTACAAGAAATAGTATATAAATACTATATTTATATATATATATATTACTATATATATATATTACTATATATATATATTACTATATATATATATAGTAATATATATATAAATGTTATAGTATAACAAAACGCGAAAAATATTACTAGAAATTACTCTACATTGAGGGAGATACCCCTTGTCATAGAATAAGAGTCCTTATTAGTTATTTATAATACAGTAGATTAAAAAGAAAAGAAAAAAACGATTTTAGAGTTTAAAAAATAGAATTTAAAAATCAATTACTACCAAACTACATTACAAACTTATCAGCTACAGCAAAACAGACAGCTAGATTATCCAGTAATATCAGGTATTACAAAAGCAACATAAACATAATTTAGGACCCGGTTTACTATTTCAACAAAAAATTGCAAGTTGATAATAATTAAAAGGAACCACCCGCACTGCTCTATACTTTTAGAGATTATAAAAGCTATCTGGCCCGATATGTTATCGTCTATAAAAGCCATAGATAGGAAAAAAACAAACAACATTTAAACATATTATTTTAAATTTCATTTTTTCAAAAAAATACAAATTGTCCAAAATAAAATTCTTAGAATAATCGCAAATGCCCCTTGGTTTGTCAGAAATGCATATCTCCACAAAGATTTTTAAATATAAGAACTCGAAGACCACATTAAAATATTAGCAAAAAATGTCCACTGCTCTCTTCCAAAATCATTAGGTGCTATTTATTATAACCTTCTCACTCATCCAACTCGTCATCGTTTAAAACGAGGTCGTCCCCACGACCTCCTATACTAAGCCACCTCTGAAAATCTTCAATCTACACAAGCGGTTATTCCAGATCACTCTACGTCCTCCTGTTACTATAGTTAATAAATTATTGTAAATATGTAAATAGTATTATTGTAATCATTGTTACTTATGTATAACTAAATTTCCAATTAATTATCTTAGTCCTTATAAAATTTTTTAATTATCACGTTAATATGTTAAAAATTATATATTCATTGTCAAATATCCCTAGATATAGATAGCCTAAGGCTTGGAATATCTTATGTTTAATATAATAAAAAAAAAAATTTCAGTTTTTTAACTTCTTTAAATAATAACTATGGACTATATCGATTTATCGTAATTTTTACAAATATTTCAACTATTATTCGAAAATATTTTTTTAAATCAGAGATTAGTAGTACCTGTTTACTTACGTAACTTCACCAATCTAATATAAACCTAATCGTAAATCGAACTTATTTCATAATTATTACAATACGTTATGACTATTATGAGCTTAAAATATGAAACACGTGTGGTTTACCGATCTGCGGAACACTTGACACTCATTTGTAAAAAAAATATTTTCTAAAGTTATATAACGTTTGTCAACCGATTGGTTTTCGTAGGTTTAAAAGATAAGAGGTCTGCTTAGATAAGTGTCTGTGCTTTTGTTCGATCATGAACGTTAACACACACATGCATACATATATACGTCATAAAGTGTACACATGTACGTCAAATATGATACAATAGTGGCAGGCATTCAATAATATCTAAAGAATTTGTTGAAATCCACTAGTGTATAAAACCACACCGTTAGTATAATTTCGTGTAATGAACTAAATATCGTATTGAACGTGATCAATTGTTTATTTATGCACAAAATGTCGTGAAAACCAATTTTTATTAGCCTTGGATTTCTGATTTAAAAACAAAAAAATGTTAAGCAAAGGAGTGGTAAGACAATTTTTGGCAGCAACCGCAGGTAAGCAATTTTACGACATATTGTGTTTGATATAAAGTTCTAAATTTAAATTAAATTATATAACTATATCATTCAGTATCTAAATTGTTTTTTTCAAACAGCACTATAATACAACATGAAATTGGGGTTTAAATTCCTATTCTTCAAATCTAATAAATAAATCGTTAGCGAACAAGAAATATTAATAACTGGTCAAATTTTACTCAAATGAAGCCAAGTATAAAGCCTTGTTCACGGATTAAAAATACTTTTGAAATAAGATAATTATTACGACAAAAACATTCCATGCTAATATTTTTAAATGTCAGTGTTTATATATAAAAAAAAACCGTATGGGCCTCGCTCTGGGGTGGAGTGCACTTCGTTCATACTGTTCAAAGGCAGACCATTACAATGGATTTGTTAAATTTGAATGCAATAATAGGTATCATTGTATACGAATAATGATTCTGAACGGAGATGATATGTTGTTAAAATAGGTATATTATAATATAGTATGTTATATTTAAATATATAATGCAATAGTATGCAATTTCCTAAAAATTAAAATTTTAAGCCGTAATAAAAAATTTTTCTTTAAGTCCGGTAGAAAATTTTTTATATTTTTTGAAGAGTAACTTATGGATAACCTAGTGTTAAAATTTTGAACCTTAAATATCAATAGAATAAATATTATCAATTTTTATCTACGAAATAACTTGCAAATTAGCATGATTTTGACACATTTTATACAAATTTGAATTTTATGGGCTTATAAAAAGAATATGAGGTAAACGATCTCCCATATTTTTTAGTTACGATAAGTATAACTTATAATGAACATTGTATTACATTTTCAAAAGTTTTCGGGCAGACAAATTTTTTTATATATATTTAAAACAAAAAACTTAGTAAAATTTAAAATTTAAATTGTCTAAAAATAAGTCAAAAAATTTCAAAATACTTCAAAAACTTTACCATGTATATAAAAAGCCAATATAAAGATTTGGTAAAAATTTCAAATGTATGCGGTTTTTCGTTTTTGAGTTAGAGCATTTTCAAAAATGTATTTTGTCAAAATGTGAATTTGCGAAAACTTCCAGTTTTTTCATATTTTTTTTATCATTATTTTCGAAGCTTTTAAAATGTAATGAAAAAGTTTGATTTTTGATACGCCCAAGTACTATCTAAATTCACTTTCCTTTCAAAAAAAGTTGCTATTTAGGAAAATCGAAGTATTTTTACTGCCAAAAAAGGTGTCGTCAGACAAAAAAAAAAAAAAACACATCATTGTAAAACTAATAAATTCCATCACTCCGTTTAGAATCTAAAAATAATTGTACTCTTGATTAGATATACAGAGTGATGTAATTATTATAATAATATAAGTACCTATATTTGATTTAGAAAATTATAATTTCGATGGTTTCTTTTAATTATAAAAAAGACTATCAAATAAAAAAACACTCCAATTTGATGTATTTCAATAATTCAACCATATTTTTTTTACATAATAAATATATTTATATATAACCAATAGGAAAATATGCTGTAAGACATATGTATACAGGGCATATTACTTTATTTAATCTTAATAGGATGTAAACACAAATATAAATTTAAAATAATGTAAATGAGTATCAAATAATTATGTAAAACTCTTTTTAATTCAAAACAACAAATTTAATGATAAATTTCTAAATTTTATTATTGTTAAATGATGAAACGGGAAAGTATTTGTAGAGTATCTACACAGAGTAAAACTATAAGTAACACCACTACTAATAAGAAATTATTTTATCCAATAGAATAATGATTGTACACTTGGTCTTTCAAAATTAAATCTAATACCGACATATTATATTATGACAAGGTATAATAACATCGCTATGAAGACAAACATTACCAGTATAGCTGATAGAAATAACTGTCAAAACATTTAACAGACAATTAACACTCATTTAACAGATATTTAAGAGTGTTTGGGAGCGATAATATAAACTATATATAAATAACACAATTTGATAATAATATGCATACGTTGTCTGGTACAGGCTCACTGTCCACAATGAACGTGGGCATCATGCTGGGTTGGACGTCACCAATAATGGAGGAACTACTGGGACCGAACAGCCCGATCCCGATGACGGTGGATGAGAGCTCGTGGTTCGTGTCGATGATGGCCTGGGGCCTGATACTGGGCTCGTTACCGTTCAGTGTGATAGCCGACCGATGGGGCCGGAAGCCCAGCCTGCTCATCACCGGACCGATGGCATTGGCCACGTGGATATCCTTGCTATTCGTCGACACGTTCCAGGGACTGCTGGCAGTAAGATTCGCGCAGGGCTTGCTAGCGGCGGGCGCGTACACGGTGCTGCCGGTATATGCAGGCGAGATCGCGGGCCCGAAGATCCGCGGCGCACTGGGCACCATGTTCCAGATAATGATGTACGTGGGCATACTGGTGGTGTACGTGGCCGGCATGTACCTGGACTACAGGCAGCTGACGTATGCGATGATGGCGTGCCCGATGCTGTTCTGCATGCTGTTCGCCACCATACCTGAGTCGCCGCACTTCTATGTGATGAAGAACCGGCTGGCCGAGGCTAAGAAGGCGCTGCTGTGGCTGCGAGCTGACGAGACGGACAGGTCGGTGGACGACGAGATGGATGCGGTGGTTGAATGCATATGCAAGGAGATGCGCAACGCGTCGTTCACGGAACTGTTCACCGACCGGGTGTGCCTCAAGGCGCTGATCATCGTGCAGGGCCTGGCCGTGTTCCGCGTCATGGCCGGCATCACCGCACTCATATCGTACGCGTCCATTACGTTTGCGGAGATGCACGTGGACGTGCCCGCCAATAAGCTGTCACTAGTGTTTGCGTTCTCGGTGCTGTTGTCCACGCTGCCGTCCACCGTGCTCGCCGACCGGTTGGGCCGTCGGCCGCTAATGATCACGTCTAGTCTGTGGTGTTTCGCGTGCAACGCTGTCATATGTGCGTACTTCTACGCGGACCGGTGCACCGGTTACGATGTGACCGAATACGGGTGGCTGTGCGTGGTGGCAGTCGGCGGGCTGTCGGTCGCGCACACCATAGGTCTCGGCTCGTTAGGGTCCACCATCAACTGCGAGCTGTTCCCGTCCAACGTCCGATCAGCGGCCAACGCGTTCAGCACAATCACTTTCATGGCCACGGTGTTCGTGTCCACCAAGACGTTTCCGGTGGTCGCCGAACACATGGGCATGTTCTTCAACTTTCTCATATTTTCTGCGTTCAGCCTATCGTCCGCAGCGTTCTGTTGGCTGTGGCTGCCCGAGACCCGGGGCAAAACTTTTGCCACCATACAACAGCAGCTCCGCAGGACCACTGATCGCACTGTGGCGTGAGGTACTGCGTGTCCACACTACTCTCCTTGGAAGCCGTACGTCGTGCAAACTTTTCGCAGCTTTTCGGTCAAGGAGACTTTTACCCTAGATTATACAACCGCAACTGTTCTTATTGGGTTTGTCAGCAATCAGTTAACCGTCCTAGACAAACTGTAAACTAACTACTACAACATTACATGTTTTCTGAAAGGAATGTGAATGTAGATGGTACTTCGGCATGTCAAAAATCAGACTTTATCCATACATTCTTAGATAGATCGAAAAAACCATAAAGACATTACGAAAAAACGGGAAACTTTAACGCAAAATCACGTTTTGACAAAATACATTTATTTAAAATGCTCTACCTCAAAAAAGAAAAACCGCAAATACTTGAAATTTTCACCAAATGTTTATATTGTATTGGCGTTTTCATTTCATGGTTCAGTTTTCAAAATATTTTGACATTTTTTAACCTATAATAAACAATTTAAATTATCGATTTTTTTAAGTATTTTAAATCGTTTTACACAATTTTTTTTATAAGCCCATAAAGTTCAAATTTATATGAAATATATCAAAATGAAAACAACTTGCAAGTTATTTTGTAGTTAGAAATTCATAAAAATGTTTTCGTTCTATACTTAGGGTTCAAAATTTAAACACAAAATATTTCTCAAGTTACACTGTAAATAACCATAAAAAAATTCTACAGGACTCTCAAGGAAAAATTTTATGATTGAAATTTTTTTTTAAAAAATTGCATAAAATAATAATTTATCCTCAAACGATTTTAAAAATTTGTTATTATTCAAAAACTATAAGTCTCAGGTACTCAATTTTTTTATCAGTTATTAAGATTGACATTTTCTTTAAACCATATTTTTTTCAAAATATTATACTGATTATTATAGCAACTTATAGGCATCTTAATTATTCGATGTTCTTACATTTTTTTATTTATTGTTGATAAAAAAAAAATTAGCTGGTACAAAGTACTTGAAAATTTAATAGAAGATTCTACAGAGGTTTTTTACTGTCATTCAAAGTATATTGAAATCCATTCGCACAATTTTTGTTATAAGCGTTTGAAAAGCAACTATTGACATATTTCATTTGAAATGTAACAAAATATATTATATTATAATATATACCTATTTTATACTAACATATTATCTCCGTTTAGAATCGTTATTCGTATACAATGATAGTATGATACCTATTATTTCATTCAAATTTAACGAATCCATTGTAATGAACGAGGTCCACTACACCCCCTATACTGTAATGCAACAGAGCGAGACCCATCTGGTTTTTGATTTTACATATTTTTACATTATTCGCCATAGGTAGATGTTTTTATACATTTCTCAAAAATTCCATGTTTTCCTACATATTGAGACAATTTGTTAGTGTACGATTATACACAATTGTATTTCGTAAATATGCTTTGTAATGGGTATTATGGTCTATGGGCTTGAGTTTTATGTTCTCGATAAACGATTGATTTTTCGCAGTACACGATCATCTAATACATCCAAAACTGCAAAATATTTTTCTGAATTTCTGAATGAACATTTACAAAGTGACGGTAACATTTTATAGTTTTATACTGTTCTATTTGTGAAAAATCCATGGTGATTAAACAACAATTTCAGCAAGTTTTATGACCAAATTGAAGATCTTTTGTGATTTTAAAATTTTAAAATGCATGTTATCATACATTGTAATCAAAATAATAAAATTTTTTTCTTTTTTTTTGCTTTTTTCAATTCTAATTTATAATTTATAATACCTTCTTTTTAATAATTATACTATTTAAAATATAATTTAATTCACTAGGAACTCATATGGATATAGAATATAATTAAATATTAATAAATAAATCATATGAGTAAAATAAATATTTTGAGTTTTTAACATATATTTATGTACATATTTTCGTTTCATAAATACGTATAAATCCGAGCCCTAATTATGACTATTATAAGCTTAAAACATGAAACGCGTGTGGTTCACCGATCTGTAAGTACAGATGCCATGGCGGAACACATGATACTAATTTGTAAAAGAATTATTTTCACGTTCTAAATTTGTATGCCATCTATCAAATGATTGGTTTTCGATATAACTTATATTAGAAGTTTTTAACAATATTTTTCTTAAATGAATAAAATATATACCTAATAGGAAAACACGCTGTAAAACAAACGTATAGTGCATATTGCTTTATTTAATCTTAATAGGACGTATAAACAGAACAATAAATAATTTAAATGAGTATCAAATAATAGTACCAAACAATTATTAATTCAAATCAATAAATTAAATAGTAAATTTATTAATTTCATTGTTAAACGATGATTGCCCGGAAAGTATTTATAAAGGCTAAAATACAGAACAGAACCTCCACCAAGTAAAACTATAAGTGATCCCACTACAAATTAAATATTATTTATACAATAGAATAATGGTTGTACACCTGGTCTTTCAAAAGTAAATCTAATACCCACATATTATATTATCATAAGGTATTATAACATCCCTATGAAGATAAATATTGCGAGTACAGCCGATAGAAATATCTGTCAAAATACATTTAAGAGTGTTTGTGTGTGATAATATATACTATATTTTAATAACACAATTTGGTAATAATATGCATACGTTGTCTGGTACAGGCTCACTGTCCACAATGAACGTGAGCATTATGCTGGGCTGGACATCACCGATAATGGAGGAACTACTGGGACCGAACAGCCCGATCCCGATGACGGTGGACGAAAGCTCGTGGTTTGTGTCGGTAATCGACTGTGACCTGATCCTGGGCTCGTTGCCGTTCAGTGTGACAGCCGACCGGTAGGGCCGGAATCCAAGCCTGTTCATCACCGGATCGATGGCGTTGGCCACATGGATATCCTTGCTATTCGTCGACACGTTCCAAAGGCTGCTGGCAATGAGATTCACGCAGGGCCTGCTAGCGGCGGGCGCGTTCACGGTGCTGCCGGTGTATGCAGACGAGATCGCGGGTCCGAAGATCCGCGGCGCGCTGGGCACCATGTTCCAGGTAATGATGTACGTGGGCATGCTGGTGGTCCGCGGCCAACGCGTTCAGCACAATCACTTACATGGCCACGGCGTTCGTGTCCACCAAGATGTTTCCTGTGGTCGCCGAACGCATGGGCATGTTCTTCAACTTTCTCATATTCTCTGCGTTCAGCCTGTCGTCCGCAGCGGTCTGTTGGCTGTGGCTGCCCGAGTTGTCATACAACAGCAGCTCCGCAGGACCACTGATCGCACTGTGGTGTGAGGTACTGCGTGTCCACACTACTCTCCTTGGATGCCGTACGTCGTGCAAACATTTCGCAGCTTTTCGGTCAAAGAGACTTTTACTCTTAATTATATAACCCCAACCGCAATTATTGGGTTCGTTGGCAATCAGTTGACACCGTAGTCGAGTAGAGATGGTCATTAGACCTGCAGGGTTATGGCAGGATGATTTATTTCGTATATCAAACCAGGTCGTGTGTAGACGTGTCATCTGACTAACATCCTAGCAGTATCTGGTCGGGTGACCGAGCCATCTGATCGCTCTATAAAAACTTTATACTACTACAACACTAAACTACCGGGCATTAAGTTCAACTGACCAAGTCGTGTGTAGGTTTTGTCGTCCGTACACAACACTTGGTTCGGTCGGACGATGTGTTGGCCCGGTAATGGCACATTGTGTTTAAATGCATAAATTATACTATAAAATACTGATAATCATTATTCATTTTTCATTTATTCATATACGAAAAATGCTGTTTGTTATGCTGCTGACTATAGGTATACAAAAAAATAACAAACACCATCGAATTCCAAAATATATAAATAATTGGTATCCTAATAAAGTTAATTAAGTAATATAACACAATACAAATAACAATATTTAAAAAAAGTTTTATTAATAGTCATTGATATTTACGATGAATTCCATGGTCAGTTAATGATAAATGTTGAAAAAGATTATGTGTACATTTGGATTATTTATTTACTACTCGTGATTTATATTAATTTTGCCTTTATTAATAATCTATTATAAGAGCTGTGCACTATGTTAACGCTTCAGTTAAAATCATGTGGGATCATATATTAATATTTATAAATAATTATGAATATCCATATTATTCCACAAATTTTGTGTAATCGTTCTCCGCCGATTTTAGATTACATATTTCATATTATAATACATAATTTAATATAACTGTTAATTAACAAATATAGTATATACTGAACAAATTTTAATTTTATATCCCATATGATAAAAGAAAATTTTTTATGATCATATAATCTTTTTTTTTCACGGAAAAACCAACTAACGCTTCAGTAAAAGTTCTTAAAATCCTATACTAAGGAAAATATATTCTTCTATCATCCGCACTCAGCGAAGCGTACTATCACTACTATACTCATATTAGATTAGTATGTTCTATACTTCATACACTTACGAAATAACTAAATATAAAATGTGTAACTCGATTAAATTTTAGGTAAAAATAACTCAAATAGTTCACTTTGAAATTTAAATTATCAAAAGTTGAAGTGAACATTGAATATCTTATGCTAATATCAAGATGAGAAAAATCTAAAATCATATTAATAATGTTATTTTGATCTGTGCAGTATCACATTGGCATATATAACCCGATCTGTTAATCATACATTAGATTACAATACCATTATACGTACCTATAAATTATTATAAATGATTGTCTGCAGCCGAGAGTGCTGACCTCTAGCAATATCAGTTTTAAATTATTCATTGGTTGTAACTGTATTAAATATTTACTTATCCCCTCTCTTGAGGCAAATAAGTTGCGACTGCTTCTAACTATTCTACATAATACATTCAACATTATGTTTGGGCTATCGATCAGCCTCTCTCATGATTACTTATTTTAGTTATTAAATATTTTACTTGGACAAGCACACCGCCCGCACATGAAAAAATGATTAAATATTACCTACTTACTGAATAACCAATTACTTCAATAATCCATTGTACAACATGCTCACGGGATCAAGACTTCCTTAATAATTTCGATCATCGAATGAACTTACTATATAATAATTTATCGTTTATGTAAAAATATTTTTTCAAGTTAAAATTATTATATTTTATTCGTTTTTTGATTATTATTTGAAAAACATAAATGTTAAATAAAGGAGTCTTGAGACAATTTTTGGCTGTATTAACAGGTAAGGAAATTAACGAAAAATGTTTATTTGAAATTGTGACTAAGAAACACTTTTAGAGAACTAATTCAGTGGGAGCGGGGACTTAGTTAATGACAACTTGGGTTGATTTCTCAAGGATCACAAAAATTTCATATTTGTGACACTCTTGAAAATCTTATGGAAAGAAACCAGATTAAGATGAAAAAATATTTATTTCACTACTTATAAAGAATAAAATATACGTAATGAGTAAAACTGTAGTTTTAGTAATGAAACATTAATTTTTATTTAAGCTTTTAAAATTCAACCAACCCTATAAGACACCCTAAATATGAACTTTTTTTCTACAATAAGTATAAGTTGAATTTATAATTTTTGCACCAATTCAAATACTAAATAATTTAAATTTGAAATATTTTTTGTGTAACTAAATATCGAATTTTTTGATCAGACAAAACAGGATAAACTTCTTATATGTTAATTTGAATATCGATAAGTGTGTGCGTCATTGAAATCAAACATATACTTGTCTGACACACTTCTAATCTACCAAAAATGTTCTTCATATTTAACTCAATATAACTGCATGGTTAAAATTTGGATATTATGATCTATATATTATAAATATAATGATTTGGGAACCATAATCTAAACATATAATTTTCAATCGCTTATAATTTTGAATTGTAATAAAAGATTTTAAGTATGGACAAAAGTTTTGCTCAAATTTATAGGACAAAGACAATTCACTGCTGCAAACTCATACATTTTATGTAAAGCTTCAAGTCTCAATATAGTATAGTCTAAACAAAAATTATTTAAATGGCTATGGCCCATGGGCGCAACTTTATGAGGATCAGATATTTCTTTGCAATATTTTAGAAATTTATATTAATATTCGTAATTTATAAAATATTTAAACACAATTATAGAGCAGTTCAGCATATTATTTCTCTTTTATAGCACTTACAGGTAGTTATATTAGTATATTACTTGTAAACGTCTATGATACCACAATTCACTACAGATAAAATGATGTTGATTAATAATTCTAAACAGTGAACAGTATGCAGATGCCAGGCACTCTGGCAGACTTCACTGTCGGCAATAATTCACTGTCTGTCGGTAAATGGTATAAAATATAAATATTACTAGCTGAATTATCCGTGGTTGTAGGGTTTAAGTAGAAAAAATTGATGCAAAGATGTTATCTGGCATGATAAAATATTATTTTTGAATCGATTTAAATAAAATGTAATCAATATGAATTATTTTGATTCTGTAATTACATTTAGCTTCACCAGTTCAGGCTAAGGGTATTTTTTCATCACTCGGGGCAAGTCGTGGTATAATTTATCAGTCAGTAATATGATTATATTAATGCGAATAAGACCAGGTTCAAAGTTATAATTAATAAATATACATTACAGTATAGTTTTGGTTCTTTACATAATAAATCGAAACTTCTACCTAAATTGCATACTCATAGCTCCACCGATTCCAGCTAAGCGTGGTGCAATGAATTGTTAAGGTTCACTTATTTATTTTGTCAAATCGATTTTAATAAGAACTAGGAAGGGTATTACAAAATGACTTACTGACTAACCAGTTATCATGTAGTATAAAATCCAAACACGATTATTACAACACGAACAACAGAGAGTGCACAGATGAACACAGTTAGTACTTCAGTTGTATAAAATTTGACAACTCGTCGACCTTCATTCATGAATCATAAACGACAAGAAACAGCAATCACACTATTATCATGGAGAGCTGTACGTCTATTGATTCTATAAACACTCACAAGACTGGCCTTGTTCATGCACGATTGAATCCTTTAGGATCTATGCTGAAGCTTATGGCCGAATCATATAAGCAAAAGCAAAATCGAGTATGTTATAAAATATGTTATTTACATATCTGAAACAATCAGAACAACATTCGTTCTCAATTTACAATTACGTGATCGAATACGTCGAATGGCATTGGCCTTTATGTCAGTAGATATGCAGTATAAATGGATTATTCATCTGTAATTGCTTCTCACTAACGATTATATTATCATTTTGTCATAATATTTTAAAGATGAAGATTACTCATATAATATCATTCCAATAAATATTTAAAATACAATACTATGTAAAACTATAATATTTAACACTAATAGTAGGTAAGCGTCAACAAAAACATGTGCTTAAAATATTTAGCCCGGGTAAAGATAGTTGGATCCATGACGTATAGATTAAAATTATATATTATTTTCTATAAAGTATACGATTCAAATAAAAAAAAAAAAAAAAAACCGTCAAAAGTGCAGACAGATTCGCCTAAAATACAAAATCGAAGTATTATGTGATAAATCACCCGACAAAAGCAATTAAATTTTAAAATAACTACGAAAGTAGTATATACTTTAGTGTCAATATTATAATTAATATATTTAGCATTATTAACTTTATTATGTCGCATTACGTTTTGTCGCGCAGGATCGCTATCAATGATGAACGCCGGCATCACGGCAGGGTGGCCGTCACCGATCATGCAGGAATTGTTGGGACCGAACAGCCCAATTCCGATGACGGTGGAACAGGGCTCGTGGTTCGCGTCGACCGTCAGCTTGGCCCTAATCCTGGGACCAATACCGTGCGGTATAATAGCCGACAGGTGGGGCCGTAAACCGGTTATGCAGATAGTCGGGCCATTGTCGTTGGCCACGTGGACAGCGGTGCTGTTCGTGACCACGTTCTCGGAGTTGATGATGGTGCGGTTCGCGCAAGGCCTGTTGGCAGCCAGCGCGTACACGGTGCTGCCGGTATACGCGAGCGAGATAGCTGGGCCGAAGATCCGGGGCACGTTGGGAACCATCTATCAGATAATGATGAACGCAGGCATACTGTACGTGTTCGTAGCCGGCGTGTACCTTGACTACGCGCGGCTCACGTACGCGATGATGGCTGGCCCGTTGCTGTTCTGCGCGCTGCTGACCGCCATGCCAGAGTCGCCGCACTTCTACGTGATGAAGAACAGGCTGCCCGAGGCCAAGCGCACTATGGTGTGGCTGCGCGGTGACGATACCACGAACGACGACGACACGGACGACAACGATTCGCTGGACGATGACATGAATGTCGTGGTCGAGTGCATTACCAAGGAAATGCGCGGCGCGTCGTACGCCGACCTGTTCGCCGACTGGCCGAGCGTCAAGTCGCTGATGGTGGCGCTGGGCTTGTCCTTGTTCCGCGTCATGTGCGGCGTGCCCGCGCTTTGCACGTACGCGTCCATCACGTTCGCCGAGACGCATGTGATCGTGGCCGCCAACCGGTTGTCGGTGGCGTTTGGATGCTCGTTGTTGGTGTCCACGCTACCGGCCGCCGCGCTGTCTGACCGGTTGGGCCGCCGGCCGCTGATGATCACGTCGGGCGCGTCGTGCTTCGCGCTGAACGCCATCATATGCGCGTACTTCTACGCGGACCGGCACACCGAGTACGACGTGACCGCATACGGATGGCTGTGCGTGGCCGCGATGGGCGCGCTGAGCTTCACGTTCAATCTGGGTTTCGGCACGCTGTACCCAACCATCGTGTGCGAGCTGTTCCCGTCCAACACCCGGTCCGCGTCCAACGCCATCAACGCCATTGTGCTGACCGCCACGTGTTTCGTGTCCGTCAAAGTGTTCCCCGTGATCGCCGAGGACGGCGGCATGTACCGGAACTTTCTCATATTCGCCGCGTTCAGCCTGTCCGCGACAGCGTTCTGTTGGCTGTGGCTACCCGAAACCAAGGGCAAGACGCACGCCGCTATACAACAGCAGCTCAGGGCTACCGACCGTCACCGCATCGTTTGAACAATAATAGTTCTAATAATAATAATATTACAATATAGTATATACTGTATTGTGTCGTCTTCTCCATTGTGGGCTATCCGTCAATTATGACCTGCAGTGTTTAACACGTTCCTCTCAGAAAATAATTCATTCTGTCCTTCATTAGTTAAGAAAATTTAAAAAAAACCAATTCGTTTCTTTGCTGTTCCTTTAGTAGACTAACAAATTCATCTTTTGGTTCCAAATAAAAAAAAGGTAAAATAATTAATGGCTTTTATAAAATTTATTTAAGGTGCCCTTACAATCATTCCTATCGTCCATATTATTGACCTTTGTATATATTAATTATAATCTATAAACTATAGGTACTCCGGACTTTCAATTTCTAAGTGGCCAAATCTCAATTTGCATTACAAATGGTTTTATTGTTCTACATCGTCTACACGATGACAACAATATTTCTATGTAATATTATAAGTTATAACTACTGTACAATGCTCCATTGACCTACGAAATACAACTATGGAGAACAGATAAAAAATTCAACACTCAAATATTTCAATTCTTCTGATCTATTTTCCTCCGCCTCATTTTTAATGCTCCCTACATATATCAGATACATCAGCAATCTCAACCTTCACTCAGACCTCAAAATCCCTAACTTTTATTCACTAGCTTCCCAGTGCCATAAACGTTTTCACCAAAATACATTCAATCATACTAATCCCCTAATATTAAATATTTCTTCTATCACACTATTAGATAAACTATCTCCCCCACCCGCCGTCCATCATAAGCATAATTGGACCAAGGATCTCCTTAATTTCTATAAAAAAATAAAAAATAAAAATAAATACGGTTATTAACTAAAAACAAAGTCTAGAATTATGAAGTAGTGTCGTTTGGATCCCCCCCCTTCAACCAAGCCGTCCAGCCGTGTATATAATCTCTATTACTCGTGTATAAATTAATATAGATTTTACTTGTACGTATTCTCGGTGGTTCTTATTAAAAAAAAGGTGTAACTATAAACATAAATTTAAAGAAAAATTTTTAAATCTAGACTTAGAAACTTCTAGGATTTTGCATGTTTTTCAATAATCATTCAAAACATAACCTAAGTTTTTTGTAAATTCGTTTTATGATGATACGCCGTTTAAGATAATCATTTTTATTTTGCATACTATGCGTATCTAACCCTTTTTTCCCTATAAGTGCATATTTTGTTATATTTGTATTTTAAGCACATATTTCATAAATTTTAGCATTTTACACACATAATAAAATATTTACTATGAATTTTCTAAAAAAATAGATTACACACAATACCTATGCAAATATAATTAAAATTCTTAGGTATTATTAATATCATATTTTTTACTTGTCCGATGTCTTAAAAATTAGTTTTAATTACTTTTAACTATAATAGTTAAAAATAAAGAAATTCATTAATTCCTTGAAACAATTTAAAAAATAAAAAGAACCGGACAGGGACTTGCTCTTCTGTACAGTAAGGGGGTGGAAATGGACCTCGTTCATAGGATAGGAGGATAGGTCATTATAATAGATGAATTAAATTTGAATGCAATGATAGATATCATTGTATACGAATAACGATTCTGAACGGAGTTAATATGTTTGTCTAAAATGTGTATATAATAATATAGTAATTTATATTTAAATTGAATTATAATGCAATTTCGTAAAAATTTAAATTTAAACAGTCATAACATTTTTCCTCTAAAGTCTGGTAGAATTTTTTTTATATATTTTTGAAGATAAGCTTATGGACAACCTAGTGTTAAAACTTTGAATTTTAAATATAAACAGAAAAAATTTTATGAATTTTTATCTACAAAATAACTTGCAAATTATCGTGATTTTGACACATTTTATACAAATTTGAGCTTTATAAGCTTATAAAAAAAATTTGAGTAAAACAATCACCGATATTTTCTAGTGAAGATAAGTTAAGCTTAATATAAACCTTGTATTAAATTTTCGAGAGATTTTGGTCGGCCAATTCAATTTTATAGGTGTTTTAAAAAAAAAAAATTTACAAAAATCGAAAATTCAAAATTGTCTATAAATAAGTCAAAATATGTCAAAATACTTTGAAAACTTAACCACGTATAGAGAACACCAATATAAAAATTTGGTGAAAATTTCAAGTTTTTGTGGTTTTTGGTTTTTGAGTTAGAGCATTTTAAAAAAATGTATTTTGTAAAAACGTGATTTTGCAAAAAATTTCCCGTTTTTTCGTAATTTTTTTATCGTTATTTTCGATCTTTTCAAAAAGTATTAAAAACGTTAGATTTTTGACTTGCCCAAATACCATCTACATTCACTTTCCTTTCAGAAAAGTTGCTGTTTAAGAAAATCGAAGCATTTTTACTGCCCCAAAACGTGATGGCAGGAACAAAAAAAAAAAACACACACACACATCATTGTAAAATCAATAGATTCCATCACTCCGTTCAGAATCTTAAAAGTGTCTATTACAGTCTCTGACATTTTATTAAGTAGATGATAATCTTCTCTTAGTTTATAACTAACAAATTGTCCCCCCCCCCATATCCGGTTTAAAACATTTGTATTCATCCTTAGTTTATCGAGTTGTAGATTCTATACTAGGATTCCAGTAGTAATAATAATTTTAAAATATAATATTTCCAGAGTTATTACCCTATGAATACCCTATGAATGGAAAGTATGAAAATTCTAGGATATTTATACTGAGGATAATTGAAGAAAAATCTTATCTCCCAGTAAATATAAGTTATCCCAAATATTACTACTCATTATCATATACTTTATTCAATTTAAATTCAAATTTCAATTTATACATCTAATGTGAATATGTGATATTAGTTGTACTAAAAATATAATTCTTATGAATTTTAAAAACGAAATGTATTTTACAAAATTTAAAACTTTATTATAAAATTATCATTTTAAGTAGCTACCAACTAATAACATTTTTGTGATATCGATTGGGGGAGAGCTAATTTGGATGTTAAGGGAGCTGAGTCCCACTCCCCAAAATTGCGCTTATGCATAGAAATACGTGGGGTCAAGAACATAAACAGCATCAAAATTCTCATGTTATGATCACTCAAAAATTAGATCAATTAAAACCTGTAAATTATTATTTAAATTTCTATTTAATTTTTCAGACAAAGAGAAAAAATTGAAAACAGTTTATCAATAATTGAATTAGTTTTAACTAGAAAAAAAATATTAATTTTTAATTTTTTATTGTTCTCAACACTGGTTACTACACATATCATAAATTTTATAAGGTTACATTTTATTCAAGTTTTTCGATGATAGCTTCTCAATCAATAACCCTAGTGTAAACATGTTTCGTATAAACAATAAAAACTTGATGTGGTATACCTAAGTGGATAAAATTACAATATACCATGCAAACTTTACAATAAGTCATCTTACAGGAGCAACGGTATTTACAATTTAGTTATCCCCACTATGATCTGAATTCTGAATCAGTTGCAGTCTGGTGGTCGCTTTTATCTATTGTACATAAAGCATTTAATGTTTTGTCCAAACTGTCGGCCGGTCACACGTATTATGAATATTACGACTTAATTGATATTAATAATTATTATAATTGTATATATGGTATATACAACAAACGTGGAAAAAATGATCGAATGAAATGGTAGAAAAATAAAAAGAAACCGAAAGCTTCATCAATTGCCAAACATTTCATTATAGTATTACCACATCTAACGCAACAACCTCAATCGCTGTATTATAATCCTTCAAATTCACCATTTTTTTTTTTTAATGTAAATTGTAAATATATACTCCTTCAAGTTTATTGTTTTTTTTTTAATAGTTTTTCAGCTATTATTTTTACCATAAAAAATGCTTAACAGAGGACTTTTGAGACAATGCATGGCCGTAGTAGCAGGTAAGATAATATTTACAAAATAGTAGATTTAAACTTAAAATATTCGTAACTGTTAACAGTTATAATGTATTTTTCTTAGCTATTCAGAAATAATACGCATACTAATATACAATAAATATATAATATATAATTATGTGCTTTGATTTTTGAACATTTCTTTAATTTCTTTTGGTAACATTTTATTTATTTTAAAGGAATGATTAACTATTGAATGTTGATAGAAATAAATCAAATTATATAAGAAAATTAATTATTTTTTTTAAACCATAATACAAATATCTAATGAAAATATTTATTTCTTTTGAATATAATAAAACATTTTCTTAATAAACTATTGAGATTCCATAACTATATAAAACCTCTTGGGTAAACTTAGTTTTCAATGTCAAAAAGTTAGCTTCTTTCTTATGCAATTGTAATTAAAGTATTATAGAAACAATATAGTTTGTTTATTATTTATATTTTAATTTTAACTTTTATTAATAGTTGCATGACGTGATATCTTGTATGATGCTATTACTTTAAGCTGCTTTGATATATCTATACATGCGGACATATTTAAAGTTCAAATAATGTAGTAGTGTCCGTTTTTGGACAACGTTAATATATTATTATAATTAGAAATTGAATTTGCTGAAAAACTTTTATTTAAGTATCTATTAGTTTAATGTTCTTTCAAATTTAAATCAAAAATTATACATTACCATGTCCTAATAAATTTTTAAAATACCAAACTAAAAAAAATTTTGGTATACATTTGGATATTAGTAGGAACAATATATTATTAAGAATAATAATATTCATATCATAATATGTCGATGAAAACATTCCTACGTTAACTGTATAACTTAGGCAGTATGAATTTTTCGTAAGTAGGTATGGGTAAATTGAATGCATTGGTCATCGCTATATACTCATAAATATAAATATATACATTATTTTAATTAAATAACTATGTGTAGAGTTTGATTGTAAAACAATTATTTTCTATGTAACATCTCAAAAATAATGCTAACCTATCATGTCGATGATTATCGTGAATGTGTTAGGGTTCTAGTAGTAAATTATCATTATTACATATTCTAAATATATGATAAATAAAAAAAACATCACCTACAGGACAGTATATTACAGCAGTTATTAATATGATATGTAATATTTCTTCTGCGAACTGCTATCATTGAGAAAACTAAGAACTAAATGAATTCTAATATCTGACTTTTTTTTATTCAACAAGCAGTTATTTAAAATTCTTAGTAGGAATAGTGATTATTTCAGCAACAGATTTTCATTTCATCCATAAAATATAAAAATATTACATCTAATGAAATAATATAATTTTCGAACCGGGTAAGTGGCCTAATAAAGAGGTACCTGCGAAAGATGCTAAATTTGAAGTAGTGAGGAGTACTAAATTTAATATTTGATATAGAAGAAGGGACGAATAAATTATTATTTAGTCAATGTTTGCTACTGTTACTCGATTCTACTCTGTAAATGAATATACCTGTTCTAAAGAGTGATACGAGTGCTTATGAACTGTTTTTCATTTAATACTCCACAGGTCATTTTCTTTATTTGAATAGTAGTAATTCCATCAGTAGGTACGATTTTTGTTTGTCAATCCACCAGTCCAATTTTAACAGTTTTGATAGCAATATATTAATATTTACATAATTGGTGCTTACCTATTTAGGAATCCATATTTTTTTTTTTTACTTAATTAAACTAATTCGCTAAAATTGGAAGTGATCAATGGTTAATAATTAAGTACAAATATTATTTTGATTTATATAATGATGAGATAATTCTACTTCGACAAATTACACTAATGATGATATATTTTATTTCTCGGTATGAAGAAGTAAATATGCTTTTAAATATGACTAATAAATAATAATTTAGGTGAAAATTGGAATAATTGCTATAAGAGCTTTATAAGAATACCTATGTATGCCATAATAAAATAGTACATTTGGATGCGTGTTTTAAAAGCATTGAACTATAAATGGGAATGAAACGACTCGCAAACAATAATATAATGTTAAGTCACGGTTACATTGGACTTGGAAAATAATGATTCTTTTGAAAAATTAGTCTATAGTATATTTATATGCACATTTTTAATTTCTTAAGTAAACGGATAAAATCTGTAGTGACGTGATTTTATAGTAATAGTGTGAATAAATGTATTAAAATTGGTCGTAATCGGTAGTTTAGCCATCGTTGGAATTTACAAATTTGTTTATTTTACTATAGCGTATCAGTAAAATATACATGTCTTAAAGTCAAACCTAAAATTTGTGGAATTTATGACTAATAGCTGATTGTCAACATATTATTAATATTTTATAATAAATATACATATCTTAAATACAAGTATATTTACTTATTAATACATTTAATTTATTTTTGGTTAACATATAATATATTAATATATTATAATGTGCTATATAAATAGTTGGAACCATAGATAGGAATCAAAATAATTTGTTACAACTTAGATGCATTTAGAGTTGGTAGCCTTCAATTCTTGGAACCTAAATCAATCATTTTAAAAACATTTTTATCTACATTTTACTAATTTCATGGTTGCATGTTATATTATAATAAATCCATAAACTCGTTTCAGAATGTTTTTCACATTCTTTAATACGAATACAATTATTGCGATTTTTCTTAGTAGTAACAATTCAGATTGTTTTACATTATTTACTAATATTATATTATATTTTATAAGAATACCTATTGATTTATGAGGTCCAAAATTTATGGAAGGTATATATTTTATTTTACCATTGCTTGAAATAAAAGATAATTAAAGATTTTTTAAAGAATAAGTAGGTGCCTTGTAATGTACTGACAAAAGTAACATTTTTTCTCATAGTTTTAATCAGACTTGAATAAAGGTTATATATATTTACTGAACTCTATTTTAGCTCAAACGTAAATATAAAAAATTATATGTTTTGATAACAAGACAAAATCAGTGTTTGTAGCAAACATGACCTATAGATAAAATATGGCCAGTGTCACAAAAACTGACAAAATCTTGAACAAATTAAAATAATAAAATATAGGTATTTGTAATTGATAAACGACGTCTTACCAAAAATAATTTATTATTAATTACTAGATGTTTTATATAAAATTATACTAAATAAATGAATACTTATATATGTATTATAGTATTAACATTTAAATATTCAAAAGTCAATAGTAAAATTTTTAAAGTATGATAGTATTTATTATACATATATATTACATGTGTTATTGTTTAAAAGAAATACAAAATATTAAAAAGATGTATGTTATCTTCACCACGGAACAATCGATAGATGTAATTTTCACCACACTTAATTTTTAAACCTTATTTTTACAATACATTTGTAAATGTGACAAAAAGTAATAGTAACTGAACTAAGTTCGAATTTTAATTATCATTGCAATTTATATAATCTCTATACAACAAGTTCAACATTTTTAAAAATGCTATCATTATAAAACACTTTTACTGATCTCAAATCTAAATGAATATTTATAATAATTGATGTATCATTTTATTTGACTATGAAAGTATCTTTAATACGTCCTTCCAGTCAAAATTACCCAATTACTTATCATTAAACATACTTATGATTCACAATATGTAACATTTCTTATACACTTAAACTTATACACACAGATACATAACATAAATAATTAAATTCAACCATGTTTACAAATAAAAATTTTTATATTATTGAAGGTTTTAATGACATAATATTTTACTTATCGGCAATTTTAATAGTTAGTTATTGAACAGAATAGGCAGTTGTTTTCTGTACATACCTACATTAACATCTGTATCTTTAAAATATATAACTGACAATTTTATGAATTTTATATTTGGTAAAAAAGAAGTCAGGTAAAATTTTTGACTTTAATGTTGAATTAATGAATAATCCGAAAGGAATAATGTGCAAAATCTATTCAATTTCAATAAATCTTTTTTGTAAAACTTTCAATAGATGCAAACATTTATTTTCATGAACTTATTATTATCTTACACACAGCTTATTGTAAAATCCTACGGTGTCTTTAAAATGTGAATGCTTTATAAGTTATAAGTGTATGATTTCACAGCCAAATATTTTAATTTTACAAGAAAAGAAAAACCATAAGGAACAATTAATTAAAATTTCCAAAAAACAAATCAAGTTTGTTTTATAATTGTTATGTGGTAAATAACTTGATAACAATATTTTATGTAGCCACGAAAGTATATACTTTAGAGCAATTATATATTAATATTGATCAAACACAACGATCGTATAGGCGCATAACTATCAATATTATGTCGCATTACGTTTTGTCGCGCAGGATCGCTATCAATGATGAACGCCGGCATCACGGCAGGGTAGCCGTCACCGATCATGCAGGAATTGTTGGGACCGAACAGCCCAATTCCGATGACGGTGGAACAGGGCTCGTGGTTCGCGTCGACCGTCAGCTTGGCCCTGATCCTGGGACCAATACCGTGCGGTATAATAGCCGACAGGTGGGGCCGTAAACCGGTTCTGCAAATGGTCGGGCCGTTATCGTTGGCCACGTGGACGACGGTGCTGTTCGTGAACACGTTCCCGGAGCTGATGATGGTGCGGTTCACGCAGGGCCTGTTGGCGGCCATCGCACACACGGTGCTGCCAGTATACGCGAGCGAGATAGCTGGACCGAAGATCCAAGGCACGTTGGGAACCATCAATCAAATAATAACGAACGCGGGCATACTGTACGTGTACGTGGCCGGAGTGTACCTGGACTACGCGCGGCTCACGTACGCGATGGTGACGGTAGCGTTGCTGTTCTGCGCACTGCTGACCACAATGCCGGAGTCATAATACTTCTACGTGATCAGGAACAGTTTGCCCGAGGCCAAGCGCACGATGATGTGGCTGCGCGGCGACGACACGGACGACGACTGTTCGCTGGACGCTGACATGCACGCCGTGGTCGAGTGCATTACCGAAGAGATGCGTGACGCGTCGTACGCCGACCTATTCGCCGACTGGCCGAGCGTCAAGTCACTGATGGTGGCACAGGGCCTGTCCGTGTTCCGCGTCATGTGCGACGTGTCCGCACTCTGCACGTAGGCGTCCATCACGTTCGCCGAGACGCACGTGGCCGTGGCCGCCAACGGGCTGTCGTCAGCGTTCGCGTTCTCACTGCTGGTGTCCGCGCTACCGGCCAAGGCACTGTCTGACCGGTTGGGCCGCCGGCCGCTGATGATCGCGTCGGGCACGTCGTGCTTCGCGCTGAACGCCATCATATGCGCGTACTTTTACGCGGACCGGCACACCGAGTACAACGTGACCGCGTACGGATGGCTGTGCATGGCCGCGATGGGCGCGCTGTGCTTCACGTTCAATCTGGGTTTCGGCACGTTGTGCCCGACCATCGTGTGCGAACTGTTCCCGTCCAACACCCGGGCCGCGTTCAACGCCATCAACGCCATTGTGCTGACCGCCACGTGTTTCGTGTCCGTCAAAGTGTTCCCTGTGATCGCCGAGGACGGCGGCATGTACCGGAACTTTCTCATATTTGCCGCGTTCAGCCTGTCCGCGACAGCGTTCTATTGGCTGTGGCTGCCAGAGACCAAGAGCAAGACGCACGCCGCCATACAGCAGCAGCTCAGGTCCACCGACCGCCGCCGCGTCTTATAATAATATTGTTTCATATAATGTTTCTGTATTGTGTCGTCTTTCTTTGAGCCACCTGTCAACAACAATCTGCAGAGTTTAGCGCATCCCTCTTAGAAAAAAATTCGTTCTGTTCCTTGTTGGCAAAAAAAAAAAATAATAATAATGAATTCTTTCCTTTGATAAACTAACGATATCTTTTTTTGATTTCAAATAAAAAAGGAAAAAAAAAAGTAAAATTATTAATAAGGTTTTATGTGAATTCTTTAAGGAACCTTTACATTCAATTTTATCGTCTGTATTATCTGCGTATGATATTGACTATTGTACATACTAGAGCCATACCCATTTCCAATTGCCAAATAACAAATGATTTTATTGTTAATTGCTAATTTTAATATATTATATATTACAACTTAATAGTAATTTATATACACTAAAACTAAGTCAATTTTTGTTTGAATATCAAGTACTGATATAACTCTGTAAATTGAAACTTGATAAGAAGAAAAGTCATTCTTTGCTTTTTTTTATAAAAAATAATATTAGTTCAATGCTTAGTTCTAGGAATCCATTCATTTTAGAACTCGGTCTTGCAAACACTGCAAGCAATCGCATGCATACCTGAACCGATCACAACTGACTTTTTACCGAAACCTAGTACAGATTATTAAATTAATTTTTTTTTTAATATTTGCTCTTTAATATAAGGGCCGTGTTTCGAATTTTATCATGCTGATTATAATGTACATCTCAAGTAATTCCAAACCAATGTTCAGAAATATTTTCTTTTCGGTACCATAATTTTTCCTACCCTATTTTTCGAGTAAGTATAAGTGCTTGATACTTTTTCCTATAAGAAATTCATGCGAACACGGCTATTTCTCTATTAAAACATAAGTTTGAAATAAATTTGTACTTAATATTCATGTTTATAAAATTCGTTTGTGTCTGCGTGTTATACTATAAATATACTATATATATATTTATACTATAAATAAAGTCAACTAAACCATATTCTTATATTATACCCGTATTTTAAATTATAATTATTGTTGTATGAGTTCAAAACCGATATTATAGGTATTGACAAAAATATACATATTTTATGCCTCGAGGCTTCATCGTGTAAACGATTCACAAATAAGTTTAACTGTTGGACGTTATTGTAAACATTTTACATTTTCTAGAAATTATGTCATCACACCTATTATAGTATGTACTTCTATTATCGTAGAAAAATAGAAACATATGTTACAATTTTGCAATGAATAATATTAACAGCTTGACTACCAATGAAATTGAGTTAGAATAATAATTATATAATAAAATATTTTATAACTCAAACAATTATGTAAATACACATCTTAATATTAAGTTTATTTATTTGTGCATAACCTTTATTATTTATATAAAAAATGGAATTGTATAAAAATTTAATCATTTTAATGTATACACAAGGTATTCATATTTTTTAATCAAGTTTTAAACATTTTACTTATTTTAATCATTGAATATGTAGATAAAATTAAACTCCTTGGTTTTATTTCGCCTCAATATACGGAGTATATGGTCCATAACGAACCCAACACATTAACTGCGTAAATTGTTTGAACTGCACCAAATACGCTGTTCATGAATGATAAATATGCTAAATATTCGTATATGATGAATTAAACTGTAGTGTTTGGCTAAATTGGCTCCTGAAGCGTACCTGTTTGTCGAGTATAAGATTCTATACTAGGACCCCGGTAGTAATAATAAAATATAATAATTCCAGGACTATTACCCCGCTAGAAAATATAAAATTCCTATGATATTTATACCGAAGATAATCAAATTCTAGGAAAATCTTATTTCCCAGTAAATATAATGGCAAATATTATTACTTCCCCGGTAAGAGCTAAGGTCACTAAGGTATGACAATTATATTAACAGCAGCGTTGGAGAAATAGAGCAGAGAAGGAAATTGACCGCTCCGATATAATCCAAGGGGGGCAAAATTATAACTTTTCTCCCCCTATCAAATTCAAATTAAATAGTATACAACCGTAAATTATGTTATAATATTTATAAATAAAAATGTAAGTCTTGTTTCAATATATAAATGTATAAATAAAAATGTATTTATATTTATATAATACATTTATGTAATGCTTATATTATAATATACTACCAACATCAACATTTAAAGAATAAAATATTAAGAAAGCTTTTCCGTTATCAATCACAAATAAATATATAATAGTTGTTAGGTTTTATACCCCTCTCCTCCGTGAAAAATGGTTCTTGCGTCACTGTATAATAGTATTCGGTTACATATCGTTAGAAATTATCGATATGAATAAGCCCAAACCAATGTTTAGGTATTTGTAAATTCGTAATAACCAGTTTTACTTACTGAACATGGTAAAAGGAATTAATTTAATATAGTATAATTTATAATTTCTATTTATCAATTTAATAATATTTACACCAACATACACCAAATATTATACAATTTATACAACATACTACTAACATATATTTATTTTTAATGTTTTTATTATTCTCAACACTGATTACTGCACATATTATATGTTACTCCAAAAATTTTAAATAGCATAAACATAATCCTATTAACCTAAAAGTAAAAGTTATAACTTATATCAGCTATTTATATAAAATTTAGAGAACCCATGTATTTATTATAATTTATAAATCATCCTACGAGAGCTACGGTATTCACAATTTAGATATCCCCACTCTGATACTCTGATCTCTTGGTTGCAGTCTGGTGGTCGCTTTTATCTATTTTACATAAAACATTTAACATTTTGTCCAGACTGTCGGTCGGTCGCACGTATTATGAATATTATAATTTAATTGATATTATAATAATCATTATAATTGTATGTATGCAACAACATGAGGAAAAAAAATGGTTGAAAAAAACGTTAAAAAAAACTGAAAGCTTCTACAATTGGAAAATATTTCATTACCATATGACTACGTCTACCGCAACAACCTAAATCGCTATACTATAATTCATTAAGAACACTATTTTTTTTCATGTAAATTGTAAATATACATTAATTCAAGTTTATCTTTTTTTTTAACTAGTTTTTTGGCTGATACTTTAAATATAAACAATGATTAACAGAGGATTTTTAAGACAAAGCACGGCCGTAGTAGCAGGTAAGAATATATTTACAAAATACTGACTTAAAATAATCGTTACAGCTAATAGTTATAGTGCATTTTTTCATATGTGTTAATAATACACAATAATACGCATATTTATGTATAATAGATATATAATATATAATTATATGCTTTGATTTTTAATTTTTCTTTATTTTATTTTTGTGACATTTTGATTTATTTTGAATAAAGGAAAGATTAGTTATCAAATAATAATAGAGATAAATCAAATTCTGTTAGAAAATTAATTATTTTCTTTTCATATCTTCTGAAAATGTTTTCTTTTAGAAACATTTTCATAAGATCACTCCGTTCAGAAATCTATTGATTTTACAATGAAGTGTGTTTTATTTTTTTTTTTTTTTTGTGTTTGACGACACCTTTTTTGGCTGTAAAAATGCTTCGATTTGCTCAAACAGCAACTTTTCTGAAAAGAAAGTGAATGTAGATGGTACTTTGGCAAGTCAAAAGTCCAACTTTTTTAATACTTTTTAAAAATATCGAAAAAAAACGATAAAAAAATTATAATAAAACGAAAAATTGTATGCAAAATCATGTTTTTACAAAATACATTTTTTTTAAATACTCTAACTCAAAAACCAAAAACCACAAAAACTTGAAATTTTCACCAAATCTTTATATTGGCATTCTCTACACATGGTTAAGTTTTCAAAGTATTTTGACATATTTTGACTTATTTATAGACAATTTAAATTTTCGATTTTTGTAAAATTTCTTTTTTTAAACATCTATAAAATTTAATTGGCTGACCGAAAACTCTTGAAAATTTAATACAAGGTTTATAATAAGTTAATCTTATCGTAACAAAAAAATATCGAAGATCGTTTCACTCAAATTTTTTTTATAAGTCCATAAATTTCAAATTTGTATAAAATGTGTCAAAATCACGATAATTTGCAAGTTATTTTGTAGATAAAAATTCATAAAATTTATTCTGTTCATACTTAAGGGGTCTCGCTACGACTTATATTTAAGGGGCATCATTTAGGCAATATCTAATACGTAATAGCTGACCGAGATCTATGTGTTAGTTGTAAATGATTTAGTGTAAGTGAAATCCAATGCAGGTACCACTCACGTACGCGCATGCACATGTCAATGACTCGATAACAATATAAACTAAAATTCACTAAATGAATTTTATGCCAACTTACGTTTTGTTTTGACAAAATTAAAGTAAGTTAACGTTGTCTGATTTTGATTCTAAAAAATTATTCGAATTCAGCAGAAAAATATCTGTAGATCGTACTAGACATTTCCCGTTTTTAATTTTAATTTTAATTATGATTTGAAAAAACTCATATTTTCTAATTTTCAATAACAGTTCGTAATAGTATAAGAATTAACTTTTACAATGTGTTCTGTATGTTCTATAGACAATTTTCTGTTGAGTTCAATTTTTTTTTTCAAAATCAAAATCGGACAGCGTTAACTTTAATTTTGTCAAAACTTAAGGTCTTTTGAGCTAAAATTGACGGCAGTAGCGAGGCCCATCCGTTCTTTCTTTTCTGATTATAATAAAACATTTGCTTAATAAACTATTGAGATCCTTAAACTATACAGAACCTCTTGAGTAAACTCAGTTTTCAATGTCAAAAATTTAGCTCTTATCATATGCAATTGTAATTTAGGTATTATAGTATCCGTAGCTTCATTATTTATATTTTAATTTTAACTTTTATTAAAAGTTGCATTATATAATATTTTGTATGATGACATTACTTTATGCTACTTTTATATATCTATACATGCAGACATATTAAATGTTCAGAGGGTGTGGGGTCCATTGTTGGACATTGTTAATCTTATTGTAATTAGATACTTAATTTACTTAAAAACTTGTTTTTAATGAGATGATTAAATTCAGTTAAAATACATACTAAGACAACATTCCTCCGTTATATAATTGTATAACTGTTGCAATATGAATTTTTCTTATGTGGCTACTAGCAAATTTAATACATTGGGTATAGTTATATAGTAAATACTCATAAACATATATAAATACATGCTTATATTTATGTAAGATGTAACTATGTGTAAATGTATATAAGTATATTGTAAAATAGTTATTTTCTAAGTTAAGTCTTATAAATGATATTAGTCGATTCATCGCGATGATTTTCGTGAATCTGTAAGGGTTCTGTTAGTATATTATAATTTATATACATTCTAAATTTATGGTAGATAAAAAAACATGGCCTACTGGACAGTTATTTATATAATATACAATATTCCTTCTACGAACTTCTATCATTAGAAAAACTAAGAACTAAATTAATTTTTATATCTAATTATTTTTATTCAATAAGCAATTATACATATAAAGTTCTGAGTAAAATAGCGATTATTTTAGCAACAGGTTTTCATTTCATCTATAAAAATATGAAAATATCACGTCAAATGAAATAGTATAATTTTCGAACCGGGTTAGTGGCCTAATAAAGAATTACCTTCGGAAGACGCTGAATTTGGAGTAGTGAGGAGAACTGAATTTAGTGTTTAATTTAGGAGAAGAGACGATTAAATTATTATCTAGTCAATATTGCTACTAAGTACTATTACTAAGTTTCACACTTTATATGAGTATTCCTTCTCTAAAGGGTGGACGATAACGAGTATTGATGAACATTTTAAACATGTTTCCATATAAAACCTCACCATAATTGTTTTATGTAATATTTTTGCTTGTTAATTCACCGCACCGGTCCAATTTTAACAGTTTTGTTAGCAATAAACTTGGTGTTTAAAAATTTAGGTATCCATATTATTTTATGAATTTGTTTATTTTATTATATCGTATCGATAAAATATTTATGTCTGTATACATGTTCCAACCTAAAATTTGTGGATTTTGTGACTAATAGTTAATTGTCAACAAATCATTAATATTTTAAAATAAATATACAGAATATTTTAAATACACGTACATATACCTATACATTAATTAAATTTATTTTTAGTTAAGACATATTAAAAATTGTTGGCACTTTACATTGAAACACAACACATAGATAGAAGTCAAAATAATTTATTACAACTTATATGGGTTTAGAATTTCGTTGTCTTCTATAAATTCTCAGAACCTAAATCAATCATTTTAAATACATTTTTATCTACATTTTACTAATTTCATGGTTGCATATTATTTTAAATCCATAAACTCGTTTCAGTGTTTTTTACATTATTTAATACGAATACAACTATTCTTCTTAGTTGTTTTTTCTTAGTATCCACAATTCAGATTGCTTTAAACTTTTTTACTAATATATCAGCTTGTATAATTGAGATTTAGAGTTGTACCAAATTCTCCAAAATGCATACCATACAAACGTTTATAATAAATCTATTATCTTGTCACTTCAGCCTCAGCACCCGAATACATATCTAACAACACACTCCATAAGAACCTAAAAATTGAAACAGTCAGTTTACTAACCACAAAACACCATGAACTTGATATTTTATTCAAAATTACACATTCAATCCCTTTAATTTTCTCACATTATTGTAAAACTCTCTCTGGAAACTTAATGCACTGTACTCAATCGTATAGGTAATTACTAATTGATATAGAGAGCTTCTATAGTAATTATGTTTCTTTAAGTAATCTCTAAAAAAAAGAAATATGGTATATATCCTCCCTTCTCATGCCACTTTAGAAAAAAAAAAATAAGTAACATAATTCTAATTTACTTCCCGTGCAACATGTGTGGAGATCAAAAATTACAATAAATATATAACATTTTAAGTAAGTATTATGTCTGTAGAATTTGTAGATAAAACCCATATTAATAAATAACAAAACATCTACAAATCGTTGATGAAAACAAATTTAATAATAAATTTTAATTATTTAAATTATTGTATAGTTGGGTTTCTATACAGTTATTCACAATAATCGAAATTTTATTTCAAACGTAATCGATCGCAAGAGAAAGCACATAGATATTAATTTACACGTCGTTGTTAAACAGCATAATACTATTCTGGTTATAAAAATACTAACACTTTTTACACATTTAATACAGTTTTACATACAGATAAAACAAAAATAATTAAATATAATCATTTTTATAAATATAGATTAGATTTAAATTTCATTGAATATTTTTATGACCGATTGAATGACGAAATTCTTGTTGTATCGTATTATGAGTATCAGCAGAATAGCAATTTAAACAGAACACGCAGTTGATTGATTTATATACCTACCTTAACCTTCCTATTGTATTCAATATTTTTCTTGACAATTTTATGAATTTGATATTTTGTAATAAAGTAGTCAGAAAAAATATTTGGCCACATTATAAGTAAGCCGAAAGGTATGATGGGCAAAATCTGTTCAATTTCAACTTCAATAAATATTTTTCGTATAACTTATATTAAAATATTAAATAAATAAATTAAGGCAAATTACAGCTTGTTATAAAATCCTTTGGTGTATTTAATATTTAAATGTTTTATAAGTTATAACTTATAAGTATGTGATTTCACTGCAAAATATTTAATTTTACAAAAAAAAAAACCATAAAAAACAATCAAATGCAATTTCCAAAAAAGCAATTCCAATTTATTTTATAATTATTAACAGTACTTAACCACATCACGGATTTGTCCAAGTAAAATATATGAAGTATAAAGCGCGTTATGTGTAGATTGATTTACAATAAAAAAAATGTGGGGATTATGTATGTCTCTATTAACGGAAAAACTGTTAAAATCGTAATTCCCAAAAATTGGGAAGAATGATTCGTGGTTAACATGGGTAGAAGCTCTTGGAACTAATAATAACTAGCTTAATTGTTAACTGAGGTTAGGTCAAGTCATCAGAAAGTGAAAACTATGAGAAAAATACAGAAGTATAACCCATATTTATTTAAAATAATTTTTAGTTTGTATCTAACATAAAACTAAATATTAAATAAAAAAGGAAAACATAGTTAATGATTTTTTAAAACATTGAGATACAAAAAGCATTAGTAGCTAGGTATAGTTTATAACTACCATAACAATGTTTATTCTTTGACAACTATTATATAATCTCAGGTATTTAAATTTTTTTTACAAAATAGTAAATTAATTTAGCATTAGTAGTTCGGTCTCAGCGAATTATAAGAAAAAACTAAATAAAACTGACTTTTACTTTTAGGTAGAATACTGCAAAAACCTATTTAATACTAAGAAAACCTAAGTATGTTAAAACAATCACTGTATAGAATAAAATTGCGCATCAACGTATACATTAAAATATCCATTAAGTAAAATTTGGATATATAAATAAATATAAATATGATAACTTACTATATTAAAATATTTTAGATGATTGTTAAATGAAAATAATCTAAATAAGATCATTTTTATTTGATATTGATATTTTAATAAATACAAACAACACACTAAAAAATATTCAAATTTAAAATAGTTAGCAAAGTTATAATAACCAGTAACCACGAATACTATTACTTAGAAATACTAAATTTTAGAAATTTAATAGCTTTATTAACATCACTAACCTTACAAAAATTGTTGTTTCTCAGTCATAACTTAACAATCAAGTATTAAAAAAAAATGTTTAGTCAAATTTAGATAAGTATACGCCATTTTAGTAACCAAGTATTAGCAACTAGATATATTCAGTAGATAAAAAGTTGAAGATGTTGTTTTATTTATTGATAATGGCCAATGGGAATGTCATTCGTATGTGAACAGAATATGAGGGACTAAGGTGGCTCAACACAAAACATAATAAAATACATTGCTATTTACTACACCATTTATTTTAGAACATACTATCCACTATACAGACATACAGTATATATTACACATAATCAATTACTATACTCTAAAATCAATGGTTATACTCTTTTCAAGCCGCATGACGAACAATTGAAAGATATTTACAAGATCGCATGAATATTTTGGAATTGGTGATTAGATGTGCTTTTGTACATCAGTGACTATTTTGTTTTGCAAAATTCGAGTACATCAGAATTTTGACCGTTAATTGAACTCGATCATTTTAGTTGATTACTTTGTTAGTTAGTTTGTTACACATACTCATGAGTGTTATTCATAATCGAAGATAAATATTATAAATTACTATAACGAAATATCATTGTATGCGGCGCCTTCCAACATCGAGGCGTGATAAAATAACTACACGAAAAAACAGACATACCGTCATGCGCCTTAATTATGCAAGTTAATTAATATTTTTGTTTCTATTAGCTTTTAGTATAAACTATAATATCTCAACAATCATTAATTATAACGTTAAAATAAATTGTGCACGTTAAGCAACTAAAAAGTAAAAATACAATCAAAATACAAGGACGTACCTAAATCAATTTTAAAACCCTTTACTCAATAAACAATAATATTACAACGATCCACCATAAAATAGTCTCAAGTTCAATTTTTGATCACACGTCGACGGATTATCTAATAAGCTGTTAATACAATTAATAGTAGAAAAAAAATTCCTAATTCTCGTTCGTGTTTTGTTATATCGATAATAATATAATAAATAATAATAATAATGATGATAATAATAATATAAGTAACAACGTGTTGGTAGCACGTTACTTATGAATTACATTCATTTTATTTGACTCGGCACGCAATGATGTACATACTGCAATGTGTATTATATAGAGACTAGCAAATAAAGCAAATAAATATGTAGGTCTACTATTTCCTTGATTTATGATATTTGGGTACGTTCTGAACAAATTAATGTGAAAAACACAATATAATAACATAGCGTATACTCTTTTTCAATTTCTACTTTTTGCAAATGTCACATATCTACCATAGAGAAAAATGACCTACTCAGGAATTTATCCTACAGATAACAATGAAGAAACTATTTAATAAAATGTATTAACATAGAATACACATAAATTATTAGTTATTTTTTAAACAAATTGTATTTTGAATTACTCCACTTGAGGAATTTAGTCATGTATATTTGTACTTAACATCGAGCGTATATAAATACAATGTTGGTAAGTTATTACAGCTTCATGGTATCACCTTTATACAGTACCTACCTACATCAATTTTGAATATTTTATAAAAAATAAGATTTATATCATATGCATATACATGAGTAAAATTTAAAAAATCAATTGTATAAAAAGTGAATAAATCAAAGATTTTAAATATTATTCTATTGTCATGCTATTGTTTTATGAATTTAGAGCAGATGAAGAAAACAAATGAAATTTATAAGAATTAAAAGATCACAGCACTAAATGTTATCATTTGTTAAACAAACTTTGTAATAAATACCTTAACTATATTTGTTTTAGATTTCCGTAACCGCTCTTTAACATATTTATTTGAATTAAGCTGTACGGCCATATTGGATATATTTTAGCAGATGATAAATGGTTAATTTGTATACCTAGGATTTTGCATTTATCTCAATTCAATTAATCTTTTATCATTGGATTTATTTTATACACTCAGCGTTACATAACAAAGTAATAGTGGCTTTAATGTCCTATTTTGTAATCAATAATCTTAGCATGACAATTCAACTAATTAAAATCTACTGTTACGTATAAAGTTTTTTGCTATCTGTTATTAGTTCTAAAATTAACTGTCGTCTTCCATTTCATAAATTAAGCAATTTCACCTATAAATTATATAATAAATATTATAATTATATTTTATTAATAATATTATAAAAACAAACAAATTTTATATAGTAAAGTTCTATTATTTTCAAATTAAAAATAAATCATCATTATCTCAAAACGATATTTTATAAGTTTTCTTTTATTCATATCACATTTTTATTATACATTCCATTTTGACAATTTTTTATATAAGTTATACAGAAAAATTATACTTTCAGTTTTAATTTACATATTTTATTCTTGTTGATAAGATGATAGCTGCAATATTCAACGAATAAGTAGGTACCGATTGTATGTTGGTTGGAAGTCCCCTAATTTACCATCACCAATTGCAACCTATGATACTAAATCATTGAACTTATATAAATACTTATATTTTTCTAAATCAGATTTAATAATAGACTCAATACTAACGCTATATTAAATATTAACTCGGAATGTAACGAGTAGAAGATCCTTAATTATTGCTAAAATACCTACAGAATTCTTATGTGTGGATTACTTTATGAGACAATTAGTTAAGTCAATTAAGTGCTATAAAAAATAATAATATTAATTAATAATATTTATACACTATGACTTAGATTCTAATAAGATTAACAGGTGGTTTAGATTCGAATATTTTTTTTTTAACTTTTATTGAAAAAACAAATAATCTGTAATTCTATATATTACAATAAGTCAGTATATCCAGATATAATTTGATTACTTGGGCTCACGTGAAAAACAGGCACCCAATGGTGATATTCTATAACTTAATCAGTTAAGAATATTTGATTTATTTACATTTAAATCTAAGTACCATTTTCATTTTAGCCTGCGAGGTGGATTTTCTGGGATGATGTCGGAGATTTGAATAATTTTAAAAAATATCACATAGGATAATATATTACTCGTCTACTACTTTACTACTTATATATTATAGAGTTTTCTGGTATTCTCATTTTTTTTCAATTAAACTATTGCGATATATAGAAAAAACATAAATTCTTTGACATACATTTTAAAATAAAAATATTATATTGTTATTAAAAAACCGCGTAGCTTATAAAAATAGTGTTGTTCCACTATTGTTTTTCCTATACACTCCATGAATACTTTAAAAATTATTTTCATTTAATTTTTTGATAGTTTGATTTATTATACAGCATCTTATCAGTCCAATATTTTAACTAAAAAGATATACTGTATTGTATGAAAAGGGATCATAGTATAAATTTGCATGCTGTGTGTATAACTTTTGCGAATAGGTACAATTGTAAGAATATGAAAATGTAATGACTTTTTAAGTATAGATGTTATAACTTATAAACTATAGTTACAAATAAATTAAAAATGCTTAAATTATACATAAGCATTATATCAACAATAGTTAAAGTATATAATAAAAGTATAACTAAATTTACTGAAAAATAAAGTATTAATTTTATAATATTCATAATAATTATAAATGTCTATAGTAGTAAATAAAGATTAATTCAAGTATCTTGATTTAAAAATATAAAATCGCGATAAAACCATAATATTTAATTGTTTTCATTTTTATTTTTATTTCCTATCTTGTCTAAAAAAAACCAGTTAAAATAAAAAAGAACGGGAGGGCCTCGCTTTGCTGTACAGTTGGGAGTGGAGTGTACCTCGTTTCTAGGATAGGTCATTATTACAATGGATTTGTTAAATTTGAATGCAATGATAGATATCATTGTATACGAATAACGATTATGAACGGAGTTAATATGTTTGTCTAAAATGTTTATATAATACTATATTATTTCATATTTAAATTGAATTATAATGTAATTTCGTAAAAATTTAAATTTCAAACAGTCTTAAAATTTTTTCTTTTAAGTCTGGTAGAAATTTTTTTATATATTTTTGAAGGTAAGCTTATGGACAACCTAGTGTTAAAATTTTGAATCTTAAGAATAAACAAAAAAAAATTTTATGAATTTTCAACCACAAAATAACTTGCAAATTATCGCGATTTTAACATATTTTATACAAATTTGAACTTAATGGGCATATAAAAAAAATTTGAGTGAAACCATCTCCGATATTTTTTAGTTACAATTAGTGTAACTTATATTTAATCCTTTAATACATTTTCAAGAGTTTTTGGATAGCCAAAAAAAAAAATAGGTATTTAAAAAAAAAAACACAAAAATCGAAAATTTAAATTATCTATAAATAAGTCAAAATATGTCAAAATATATTGAAAACTTAACCATGTATAGAGAACACCAATATAAAGATTTGGTGAAATTTCAAGTTGTTACGATTTTTGGTTTTTGAGTTAAAGCAAATTTCAAAAACCGATATGATTTGTCAGTCTAGAATTCTATATATTATATTATATTTTACTTGTAATTTTATGTCAATATTCGCTGTTCAAACGCTTATAAAAAAAAATTGTGCTTATGGATTTTGATGATTTTTGAATGACAATAAAAACTACTTGTGTGGAATATTCTATTAAATTTTAAAGTATTTTGTATTAGTCAATTTTTTTTATCACCGATTATAAAAAAAAAAAATGTAAAAAATTCGAATAATTTAAATGCCTATAAGTGGCTTAAGTGGCTTAAAAATCAATATAATATTTTGAAAAAAATATGACATAGAGGAAATACCTATCTTAACAACTGGTAAAAATTTATAGTTTCTGCGACTTATACTTTTTGAATTATAACAATTATTTAAAATCGTTTGACCATAAATCGCTATTTTATGCAATTTCGTAAAAATTTAAATTTCAAACGGTCATAAAATTTTTTTCCTTTTGGTCCAATTGAATTCTTTTTATATATTTTTAAAGATTAGCTTATGGACCAACTAGTGTTAAAATTTTGAACCTTAAGTATAAACAGAAAAAATTTTATGAATTTTTATCTACAGAATAACTTGCAAATTATCGGAATTTTGACACATTTTATACAAATTTGAGCTTTATGGGCTTATAAAAAAATTTAAGTGAAACGATCTCCTTCTAGTGCAGATAAGTTAAGCTTATTATAAACCTTGTATTAAATTTTCAAGAGCTTTCGGTCAGCCAATTAAATTTTATAGATGTTTAAAAAAAAAAATTTAACAAAAATCGAAAATTTAAATTATCTATAAATAAGTCAAAATATTTCAAAATACTTTGAAAACTTAACCATGTATAGAGAACGCCAATATAAAAATTTCAAGTTTTTGTGGTTTTTGGTTTTTGAGTTAGAGCATTTTAAAAAAATGTATTTTGTAAAAACGTGAATTTGCGTAAAATTTCCCGTTTTTTCATAATTTTTTTATCGTTTTTTCGATTTTTTCAAAAATTATTGAAAAAGTTGGATTTTTAACTCGCCCAAGTACCATCTACATTCACTCTCCTTTCAGAAAAGTTGTTGTTTAAGAAAATCGAAGCATTTTTACTGCCCCAAAACGTGATGACAGACACGAAAAAAAAAACACACATCATTGTAAAATCAATAGATTCCATCACTCCGTTCAGAATCTAAAACATTCTTAATTATTTACGTTTATATTCATTTGTGTCCAAATTATTATTTAATATGTTAAACTAAATTAATTTTAATTTAATTTTGTCATATTGAACAAAAAAGTATTCAATTCATAAGATATGAACTAAAAACATCCTAACAATTTGTTTTAATTTATAAGAATACATATATTATTTATATATCAATTCGCATGCCTTTCAATTTTAATTTCATACAATTATTTAATATATTCTAATTATTATCATTAATATTTACCAACATTTATGCACTTTTTTTTGTAAATTAACGTTAAGCATAGAAATAAACAAATAAATAAATAAATGGAAATGAAGTATTTATATATTTATATTCTTTAAATTTTATAAAAATATGAAACTAACATTCGTTAACTGGCGTTGCCCATGGTTTAATTTGATAGTATTATGATTATCCAAATGTAAATAACATCAGGTTGAGAGCCGTAATTTCATTCAAAATACTCAGTAGTAATGGTTCACCGCAACATAAACGAATCTACTGACCAAATTTCATTATCATAGCTTCTGGTTTCAGTGGTTCCGACTAAGACGTTATTCCCATTTTTACTCTTTTTGAGCCATTTATAAGTGTAATCTAGATATCTTAATAACAATTCTTAAGTACATAAAACGAAAATACAAATTTTAATCATGATGTATGCAAGTTTTTATTTATTTTATTTTGTATGTCTTTGTACACGATTTAGACCACAGTGATTTCTCCGAATTAACTGAAGTTATAAGATAACTTTTCTGATTGTAAATTTTATCCAATTGGTACATTATAAAGGTAAATGTATGCATTTGTATCCTTCTCACCCCTACCTGACGATTATATATTATATAGAATGTTTTTGAATTAATTAATTTCCATAACGCTCTAAATATTCAAAGCTTATTTTGATCGTAGATTGAACTTCTTTTATTCTTGTTACAATTCGTCATGAGCATAAAATATGAAATGTGTGTGGTTTACCGATCTGCAACTACAGGTGCCATGGCGGAACACGTGACACTCATTGGTAAAGGGATTATTTTCACGTTCTAAAATTGTATTATGCCGTCTATCGACTGATTGGTTTTCGTAAGTTTAAGAGATAAGAGGTCCGTCTAGATAAGTGTCTGACCTACGGTTACTACATAACTACTAACTATTCTACATTTGTCTGCGCCGTCGTTCGGTCGTGGACATTAACACACATGCATACATACAGTGCACACACGTACGGCAAAAATGACTGAATAAAACTTTTAGATATTAATGAATGCCACTACCGAGTGGATGTGAAACCGTAATATTAATATAATTTCGCTTAACGGACTTAACATAATATTACACGTAGTAGATTGTTTATTTTTGCGTAAACTGTCGTGAAAATCGCTTTTTATCAGTCTTGGATTTATATTTTAAAAATAAATAATGTTAAACAAAGGAGTCATTCGACAATTTTTGGCCGCAACAGCAGGTAAGGGAGCTTACAACAAATTGTATTCATTTTAAAATTCTATGTTTAAATTATATTAGGCGTATGACTGTCTGACTATTATTCCAGTGTAACTGGGCTGTTTTTTTTTCAAACAGCACTAAATAATATGATGGTTATGGCTTAAATTACTTTTTTCCAAACTTAATCAATCTTTAGCAAACCAGAAATAATAATAATTGGTTTTAAAGTAAAGTTTTATTCAAATCAAACCAAATATGAAGTTTTGTCCGCGGCTTTAAATTTAATAAATATACGTGTATTCAATGATAACATTTTTCAATAATAACTTTTATCTCTTAATAGTTAATACATTACTACCTATGATAAAACAAACTCCTCTATTGTTATATTTACATTGATAATATTTCTCATAAATAACTATGTTTGTAATGTGTACATTGAACTTAGGGCACAAGCATTATACTCGTATGCAATAAGTTTAATTCTTGTACGAAATAGAGCAATTATAATATAGATTTATATAATATAAATCAATTTGTTATAAATATTTTTGAAGAAATTCAAACAATATCAATTGTAAAATTGATAACATAAATAACATAAATATAAATTAAGATATATTATAATTTATTCCTACTCAAAAGCATATGTAACAAAAAAAATAACTGATTTAGCTCAACAAATGGCGTACATAATATAACAGAAAATATAAACATAAATAAATTCGTAACAATAAAATTATAAGAACTTACAGGTACTTATTTTATTTTCTATTTAAACAATAAGTAATAATAATTAGTTCTGTTACATATATCAATCAATGAGTATCAATCTATTTAACTATAAGTTAACTTGACGTCTGTAATACAACTCTTTAAAATGAGTACTTTGTTTAAAACATCTCCTAATTAGTTTAAAACTCACTATTATAATATTACATACATTTCGTAATATTATTAATTATTTATAAATGATTTTTGATTAGTAATCATATATTACTAATTAATATCTAATATCTATACAATAACTGATGATTCATGGGTGTATGTGCAGTATATGATCTAAATAATTCCGTTTGTAAAAAATTAGGTAAGATTAGGCACCTTAATAATTTATTATAAATATTAAAAGGTATCTTAGCTAATTTTTTTTAAGTATACGACAAAATACAAAGAAAAGCATTAAAATTGAAAATTATTTTCAATTAAATACACACAAATGCTGTTTATTTTTTTGTTAAACTTTATTTGCTACTTTAAATATGAAATACTATGTCTATTAATTAATAGGTACCCGAATCTCTATAGTTGATAAATAATGGTTAATGACCAACGATGATTGAATATTTATGTAATGAGATAGTGTTTAATGCTTACAAGGAGAAAAAAAATTCGATAAATTACTATGAGCTTATTCTTCAAAATGAAATTAGGTATATCGTATATGAATTATCTGAAGGTGTCTGTAGAATAAGTGAATGAATTAAAGAACAGTGACCGTCTACCCAATTTTATAAAATTCATGTCGAATATGTGTGATTGAAAATTTATTGTCTTTATTTATAATTCATTCAAATATTTTTTTTTTTTTTTAATTCATTAACTTAATATTGTCCGTCGGACATATCAAAAATCGATATGTTATATAAATTGCACTTCCCTTAAGTATACAAGTATTAAATTTTGACATTATTTTTTAAATTCCGCCTAAAATATCGAACATATTTTTTGCTGTCTTAATGGTGAACAATAACCTGATAATCAAGTAATTATAAATTTAATACAAGATGTCAAGATGAATAGCCTGAGCATATAAAATAAAAGTAAAATACCATTGTTGGAACTTCAATTTAAAATTTTAATTTAAACAAAAAAAATTATTTAAAATATATTTGGTATTATGTGTTTATATATATTTTATTTGTTCGACAACCATATTCGTTAAATTGCGATGAAAAAGAAAAATGTCAACAATTTTGAAATAGTTAAATACATATCAACCAACTTATGTTTACAACTGTTTTTTCAATTTAAGCTTTGATAAGATTCATATCTATAAATTAGTTGAATTGAATATTAATTAATAATAAAAAGGTGAATGACTACGTATTCAACTCACTTATATATGTATTTTTAAGTGATTTACACAAGGCTTATTTACACAAAACCCGCCGGACAATAATTAATATGAACCATAGTCAATAATGTATTTAATGTATATTATTATCATTTATCAATGTACTTCATTATTTTAGGCGGAATTATTGTTAGGGAAACCTTTTTTAAATAATATCAATATGTTATACGACGAATTTAATTCAGTCTAGAGTATTTATACCAATAATTCTATCACAATACCCAACTAAATATATTGAACCCGTCTGGACTGACCGATTACATATTATTTATCAGCAGTATAAAATATGATAAGATATTAATAGTGAATATATGTTACGAAAATACCAATTTTAATTATATTGTTGATATTTCGATATGACACAAAATAAATATACAGAGTGATTTCATTATTACAATAATATAAGTACCTAAATTTATTTTCGAACATTATAATTTTACTTGGTATCTTTTGATTATCACAAAAACAATCCTATTTGAAGATTTTAAATAATTCGATCATAATTTTTTTAAATAATTAAAATATACCTATGTATATTTACCTAATATGAAACTATGTACCTAGTAGGAAATCACGCTGTAATACATATGATTACAGTGCATATTGAAATGTGTTGTAACTTGTAAATAATCCCATTTATTTTATCTACTGCTTTATTTAATCTTAATAGGACCTATAAACAGAAAAATATGTAATGTAAATGATTATCGAATAATCATGGCAAATAATTATTAATTCAAAACAAGTAGGAATTGAATGATAAATTTACATATTTTATTGTTAAACAGTGATTGCCCGGAAAGTATTTCTAAAATACAGGACAGTACATAAAACGAGTAAAACTATAAGTAGCACCACAATTAATTAGAAATTATAATATTTTCTATGATTATAATATAATAATATCATAATGGTAAAATTATTTAAAATTGACAATTATTTAAACAAAAACTGTCAAATATGACTATTATAATTATAGATAAAATCCTAAAATGTTAAAAAGTTAGAAAGCATCACAACCTTCTCAATTATAAATATATTTTCCTTTGAAAAATTGTAACGCTATAATAGTTGAATTGTCTAAGAGCATTCACTGCTAAGATATTGGTGTTAGTAATCTTAAGTATTACGTTAAATATCTTAAGTGTATTGATTTCATTATTAGGTTGTTTAAACTACTTATAATTTAATGTTTGTACTTATAATATTAAATATATTGATTAGAAATTAGTTATTATTAATTATTGTTAACAAGTGACAACTATATACACTATGAGTAGGATGTCTTATTTCGATATGAAATTTCAAAACCAAATAGCAATCCGCTAAGAAAAAATTAAATCATCTAAACATTCTAAACCACAATATGCACGAAATCGTGTTTACCTAAAACGAATTTATCCATGATTATGAAAAACTTCAATGATGCATTGTGACCGAATTACATGTAATTGTTGATATTTTCCAATAGCGTAATGGTTGTACACGCTAGACATCCAAGAGTAAATTGAATATACAGACATATTATATTATGATGGGGTGAAATAACAAATCGCCATGAAGCCAACACTGAAAATATAGCTGACAGAAATAACTGTCGAAACATTTAAGACGCACGGCTCGAGTGTTTGTGTGCTATATAATATTATATTATACTAAATATTAATAACACAATTTATTAATAATATGCATACGTTATTGTCTGGTACATAGGTTCACTGTCCATAATGAACGTGGGCATCATACTGGGCTGGACGTCACCGATAATGGAGGAACTACTGGGACCAAACAGCCCGATCCCGATGACGGTGGACGAGAGCTCGTGGTTCGTGTCGGTGATCGACTGGGGCCTGATCCTGGGCTCGTTGCCGTTCGGCGTGATAGCCGACCGGTGGGGCAGGAAGCCCAGCTTGCAAATCATCGGACCGATGGCGTTGGCCACGTGGCTGGCCCTGCTGTTTGTCGACACGTTCCAGGGGCTGCTGGCTGTGAGGTTCGCGCAGGGCCTGCTGGCGGCGGGCGCGTACACGGTGCTACCGGTGTACGCGGGCGAGATCGCGGGCCCGAAGATCCGCGGCGCGCTGGGCACCATGTTCCAGATAATGATGTACGTGGGCATACTGGTGGTGTACGCGGCCGGCATGTACCTGGACTACAGGCAGCTGACGTACGCGATGATGGCGGGCCCGGTGCTGTTCTGCGCGCTGTTCGCCGCCATACCGGAGTCGCCTCACTTCTACGTGATGAAGAACCGGCTGACTGAGGCTAAGAAGGCGCTGGTGTGGCTGCGAGGTGATGAGACGGGCAGTTCGGTGGACGACGAGATGGACGCGGTGGTGGAGTGCATATGCAAGGAGATGCGCAACGCGTCGTTCACGGAACTGTTCACCGACTGGGTGAGCCTCAAGGCGCTGATCATCGTGCAGGGCCTGTCCGTGTTCCGCGTCATGGCCGGCGTCACCGCGCTCATATCGTACGCGTCCATCACGTTCGCGGAGATGCACGTGGACGTGCACGCCAACAAGCTGTCGCTGGTGTTCGCGTGCTCGGTGCTGTTCTCCGCGCTGCCGTCCACCGTGCTCGCCGACCGATTGGGCCGCCGGCCGCTGATGATCATCTCGTGCCTGTGGTGCTTCGTGTTCGACACGGCCATATTCGCGTACTTCTACGCGGACCGGTGCACCGACTACGACGTGACCGAATACGGGTGGCTGTGCGTGGTGGCCGTCGGCGGGCTGTCGGTCGCGCACACCATCGGCCTCGGCTCGCTACTGTCCACCATCAACTGCGAGCTGTTCCCGTCCAACACGCGGTCCATCGCGAACGCGGTCAACACCATCACGCTGACCATCGTGTCGTTCCTAGCGCTCAAGATATACCCCGTGCTCGCCGACGGCGGCGGCATGTACCGCAACTATCTGATATCCTCGGTGTTCAGCCTGTGCTCGATCGCGTGCTGCATGCTGTGGCTGCCCGAGACTAAGGGCAAGACGTTCGCCGCCATCCAGGCGCAGCTCCGGAAGACCGACGATCTAGTGTGAACGCGCCCACCCGCGAGTTGTAGGTTGTGTAGGAGATGTTGGGTTGATGTGTATAGGAGTTGTAGGTTGTATACATAGTACCTAACCGTCAACGTCGTCAACGTGTTTCCATCGACATCATACAATATTATCGCGTGCGAAGGTTTTCGTCGGTTCGCGTTTGACCCATGGCAACTTGATAACGGTGGGTGAGGGGAGGGGCGGTAGACTCGGTGGTGTTCCCGTAGGATATTGTACTGAGGTGTATGTAGTATACCTTCATTATTATTTTGAAAGTTCACGGGTATACTACGTATTGTCTCAAGTAGATCGTGAAAAAATATAAATTATAATAATATTATGACAATTGATTAACCAATCAATTTTGTTCTTTCGTATAATCAGTTTGATATCATTTAAATGATTTTGTTAATATTTACATACCCACCCATCCATCGCTTCAATGCCATCACCGTAATAACCATAAAAAGTATTATATTGAGACTTAAGAGACTCGTTGATGTACAGTATACTTTCAACAAAACTGATGGGAACATAACTGGCGTCGCGTTCTGTGAGAGTTGACCAGCACACACCCACGACCTGCACTCCAACGGATCGTATACACCGCAATAATATATAATATTCCTTTTTACCTACTTATAATATTATGTAGAAAACTAAATGTTATGTTTTACAATACGATTTACCACGGCGGCGACCAACACCCGGTCCGCAGTATTTTTTTATTTTATTCTTTTTTTTTACTATTAGGTAACTTTTTTCACGAACAATTTATAATAACGTTTCGTTATAATCGCTAACAATAACTGTACCTACCTATCTACCTACAAGTGTAATGACGCGATTGTAGCATGCAATACGTTTTCAAACTATTTATTATAATATAATTCAACAATACGTTTGCCCGTTATCAGTACAAACTTTGCAACTCATACGGAATATGCGTCGCATCACTATTATACTGCAGTATACTTATATATAACTACTGACCTACTATAAGTACCTATACCGAGTGTTGAATTTTGTCTGAAATCGGGACTTATGAATATAATTTCGGTGTTTAGCTTACTGTACGTCTATGATTGTTCAAGAGATTTAAATAAGAGACAAACATTTTTTTTTGTAAGTAAACAGCAACAATTCCGAATCATCCGAGTACAAATGAGAGGGATATATTTGAGCGAATGCAAAATGTGATTATATTTATCATATAAATGAAACCACTAATGTTTATTCCTATAGTAAGCTGCTATGCCAAAGTTATACACGCGAAAACTAAACTATTTAACGTCCCCCTTCTCCCATAATTTATAACGGCTTTTCACCTGTAAATCGATGTTTTTTTTTCTATTCGCGAACACGCATCCCCGTTTATTGCTGAAAAGATTCTATTATTTATATGGCAATCGAATGTTACCTACTTACCTATACATTTAAATTGAGTCCATTAATTGAATTTTTTTTTGTAAACGCAATTAGTTTGACAATACAGCAAATGAATTGTTTAAAATTATATTTATGTTTATAATGTATGCTTAAAACAATGATCATATTCACATTATGTACATAAAACTATACTTTTATAGTTATTTAATTTGTTTATAGAAAAATAATCATACGAACCTATGTAAATATAGAATATTTATAGTAACTTATGCATATTGTATTTATGAAGATTATTATTTATTTATTATTAGTGTATTTATTTGTTGTTGTATATATGTATACAATTAATTTGTATTTTATCTAGTATTTTTTAACTTAAATATCAAAGATACAAAAATCAATAAAACTTTTTATCTACAAGAATCTGAGTTTTATTGATTATTTTCAGATAAATTCAAACAGTCAGTACTTACTCAGAATTCAGATGGTCATTCAGAACAATTTGATATCAAATATAATATAATGCGACCTTTCAACAACAATATCTATATTGCAGCTTATTTTTCTTTCTATGGACATCCAATTCAAGAAAAATTACCATATTGTGGATCATAGTAACAAATTGTCAAATACCTATATGACTACATAGAATTTTAACCCACATCTTCACATAGATAAAATCCTATTAGCTAATTCCTATTTCATACATCGTGCATCCGTGTGCCTACCAAAAAGTATACCTACAGTTTTAATGAAATATTATTCGGTTTGCTTTCGATTCTATTGTGTATTATTAATATAATTATGTTAATAAAACATAAACATATGCGAATTATCAAGTACATGTAAATTTTATTTACTAGTTTATAAATCTATTACAAGATGTACTTAAAATTTCTTATCGACATATTTTATCTGAGAATTAAAATATTTGTTCCTTGAATAGGTTGTAATTATATCTTAATCAAGCAAAAAATTATTATTTTTATAAAAGTTTGATTACTACTTGTTTTTAAACGCAAAGTACATAAATTATTACTGATAGTAAAAAGGTTAATGACCAAATTATTAATTAAGATTAATTAAATATTCAGTATACCTATAACTCTAAAATAAATACTTTGGCGACTACACTAAATAAAAATAATTAAATCTTGTAGATTTATTTTGAATATAAGTGATGTTCATTACTTTAACAAAAATACAACATATAAATTTAAGCATAGGAATTATACAACCAACTCTGAGTAGTTAAATTATATGTTAGGTAAACTTTCAATTTCACATACCAACTTATTATAAAATTATAGAATCTATAACACTTAATTGTTACTAAATATTTATTGCTACTAACTAACGTTTATAAATAATAATACTTTAACGAAATAGTATAAAAATAAATTATTTGACATATACATACGACATATACATTTGACATAAATACGGGCCCTATAAAAAGGAAGCAGGTGGGGCTGTAGTCATGGGGTCTGATCCTCAAAGAGGGACCTGGCCAGTGCAACTAAGTCTTATATTTCACCTAATCATTACTTTAATATAAAAGGGTCTTGGTACCCTTGATTTCTCTCTACGACCCTATATATAAATATATATATATATAAATATATATAAGTGGTATCAAAATATCTTTAAAAATATCTTATGTAAAAAATGTTTATTTCTAAATACCTAAGGTTTTTGTTCTACATTAAAAAATTATAAATACCTGTAAAATCAACAAATATTTTTGGAATAAGTGCATTTTATTTAAAAACTCGGACTTTTCTTTTGGATATATGTGTATAAAATAAGGTAACAAGTGATCCATTTTATACGTTTCTGGAACCAAATCATCAAAATTCTTCATTTGAGTTAATCCTGCTTTGTTTAATACAGTTACCACGTACTCTGAGCTTAAAATAAATAAACAGACTATAAATACAAAAATACAGGAATTTAAAATCTGAAGTTTAGAAATAAATTATACTGTTTAATGGATATTTTGGATTTTTTTATTTTTCTGAAATATTAAAAAGTACAATAAAAATACCTTGTCAAAAATGTGTTTATCCAACAGCTTATTATAGTTTCTGAGGACTTTTTGAATCGTTCATTACGTAAATGTCTTGGCAACATATCGGACAAAGATAAGGCGCAATGCTTTATCCTAAATTTCGAAAATGATGCGGCTAATTGGATCTTGATATCTTTAAGGATGTCCGCTATTTCAAGTAATTTAAGCGACTTAAAACTTAATGTCTCGTTTTCATCCAATTTTCTAGGCTTGAATTTATTTCGATAATAATCAAATGACATCAACCAGACAAGAAGCGTCATCTGAGTATACTTATAACAAAAAAAAAGTTAAACTATTATGTATATTAATGTGTTTAATGAGAACAACATTTAATGTTTAATTACGAAAAACAACCTTACATTTTGATAGATATTTTCAAAATCTATGTTGTTTAAAATTTCATTGATAATTGTTCTGTCTAGAAAATATAATACATAATTAAATTTAAAGGCAATAAAAAAAATATAGTGGGATGAAATTTTAACATTAAATAATAAACATTGATTTTCTTGGTCATTCACGTTTTTCGACATTATTACAACACAAAATGTCTGCACTAAAATATGTAAAAAAAATTACCAATCAAAATTACCTTATGTCCTTATGTAGGTACCAAAATTAGTTTAATTTAAAATAAAATAATTCGACCTTTTGACTTATATTATTTTCTCTTTGGACCTTATGTAATTAAAATTTTAAAATACTTCAGTTAGTACTTTTAAAATACCTCAAAAGTCACAAATAATGATGCTTTCTCATTAATTAAATTTGAATTATATCTATAATATATAATGTGTAGACAGCATCGACAAAAAATAAATGTTTTTTGAGTATTTAAATTATAAATTACCTTTACTCAAAATTATTTTTCAAATTTGATGACTTATTTTGAGAATATTAATTTTAAAAACCTACTTAATCCTATTTCTTATCAAAAACTTGTAGGTACCTGTATATTTATGATTTTTTTTTCGTGTTATTTTATAAGATATTAATACAAATAAAACTAAAAATTATATCTGCTAATTTTTTATTGAATGAAAATAATAATAAATAAGAATAGGTTATATAAATATATTTATCATTATTCAAAATTACATCTTACATCTAAAAACTTCGAATATAATGTCATACACTCTCCTCATCTGATTATCAGAAGCAAATTTTATACCATGTCTTTTGGGAGTTTTGGAACTTAAAACTTTAGCGGCAAGCACCACTTCACGATTTGACCAAAGTTCAGTATTCCTATCAAACTCCTCGGCAACAATTTCTTTTTCCAGTTCCAATAAATATTCATGGTCCAATGGTCCATCTGTTTTCTTTGATGACTTATGAAATGCAGTTTCAAATAAATATCCAACTTTTAAAGACGAAGCAACTGAAACTGGATCATCTGTTCTAATTGCATATAAACAAGACACGATTAACATTTTAAGGTGAAAAAAATGAGTCTATATTCTTACATAGATTTAAATATTTATACCTAAACTATTAAACAAAATTTTAAATAAAACTACATATAATTGTTTACGACAGTGTTTTAGATTCTGAACGGAGTGATGGAATATATTGATTTTACAATGATGTGTGTTTTTTTTTTTTGTGTCTGTCATCACGTTTTGGGGCAGTAAAAATGCTTCGATTTTCTTAAACAGCAACTTTTCTGATAGGAAAGTGAATGTAGATGGTACTTGGGCAAGTCAAAAATCCAACTTTTTCGATACTTTTTTAAAAAATCGAAAAAAAGGATAAAAAAATTACGAAAAACCGGGAAATTTTACGCAAAATCACGTTTTTACAAAATACATTTTTTTAAATGCTCTAACTCAAAAACGAAAAACCGCAACAACTTGAAATTTTCACCAAATCTTTATATTGGTGTTCTCTATACGTGGTTAAGTTTTCAAAGTATTTTGACATATTTTGACTTATTTATAGACA